>CAJHNH020000336.1:267500-320000 GCA_905116865.2 Candidula unifasciata | reverse complement strand
TGTGTGCACTTGCGTAACATTTTTGGTATACATATTTCACTTTATTTATTCTACGGTTTTTTTTTGGGAAATAAAAGTAGCACAAATTTGAAAACTCGGCTTGTCAAAATGATTTCTAGACTCTAGAGCATATTCTAAATATGGGTTCTTTCTTTTGTGACGCAAAAGTCCAAACTTGGCCCGAAAAAAACTAACTGGCAGGAGAATAGAAGGTCACGGTCAGCCACCCTTTACTGAACTGTGGTTTATCCAGGCAGATGATCTGATTGTTTAGACTGCTGAACATACAAGACCTGTCATGGAGAATAACAGGAATAGCTTGTTTTGTCAGATATCGTAGATATTGATAACTACAGAAACTACTGTCAAAACTAACCAAACGTAGCCCCATAATAGATACAACATAAAGTTAAATGAACTAAATGTAGCCACATAATAGATATTACAGAAAATACTAGTGAAACGAACTAAATGTAGCCACATACAGATACAACAGAAACTACTAGTCACACCAACTAAATGAAGATCTATACCGACACTGAAGAAACCACTAGTCACACGAACTAAATGTAGCCACATACAGATACTAAAGAAACTACTAGTCACACGAACTAAATGTAGCCACATACAGATACTAAAGAAACTACTAGTCACACGAACTAAATGTAGCCACATACAGATACTAAAGAAACTACTAGTCACACGAACTAAATGTAGCCACATACAGATACAACAGAAACTACTAGTCACACGAACTAAATGTAGCCCATACAGATACAACAGAAACTACTCGTCACACGAACTAAATGTAGCCACATACAGATACAACAGAAACTACTCGTCACACGAACTAAATGTAGCCACATACAGATACTAAAGAAACTACTAGTCACACGAACTAAATGAAGATCTATACCGACACTGAAGAAACCACTAGTCACACGAACTAAATGTAGCCACATACAGATACTAAAGAAACTACTAGTCACACGAACTAAATGAAGATCTATACCGACACTGAAGAAACCACTAGTCACACGAACTAAATGTAGCCACATACAGATACTAAAGAAACTACTAGTCACACGAACTAAATGTAGCCACATACAGATACTAAAGAAACTACTAGTCACACGAACTAAATGTAGCCACATACAGATTCTAAAGAAACTACTAGTCACACGAACTAAATGTAGCCACATACAGATACTAAAGAAACTACTAGTCACACGAACTAAATGTAGCCACATACAGATACTAAAGAAACTACTAGTCACACGAACTAAATGTAGCCACATACAGATACTGAAGAAACTACTAGTCACACGAACTAAATGAAGTTCTATACCGACACTAAAGAAACCACTAGTCACACGAACTAACTGAAGTTCTATACCGACACTAAAGAAACTACTAGTCACACGAACTAAATGTAGCCACATACAGATACTAAAGAAACTACTAGTCACACGAACTAAATGAAGTTCTATACCGACACTAAAGAAACTACTAGTCACACGAACTAAATGAAGTTCTATACCGACACTAAAGAAACCACTAGTCACACGACAAAAATGTAGCCCCATAATAGATATTACGTAAACTACTAGTTGAACAAACTAAACATAGTCCCATAACATATACCACTACAGAAACTACTAGTTCAGAGTGCATCTGCCTGAGAGGTAAGGACCCAGCAGTCTGCATACAAATGAGTTAGATATATAAAACGGATGCACACGCAACCCTCAGGTTTCGGAACAGGACTGCAGTCCAAAAGTGGATGAACAACCAAAACTTTCCGCCAGAGTTTACAGCTACGGAACACGAAGAAGACGAAGAAGAAGTGAAGCTACTAGTCAAACGAACTAACAGTAGCCCAGTAAAGATACTACAAAAACTACAAGTTTAACGAACTAATTGTAGCCCAAATACAGATACTACAGAAACTTTTAGTTTAACGAACTAAATGTAGCCCAATACAGATACTATAGAAGCTACTAGTCAAAGGAACTAAATGTAGCCCCACAATAGATACTACAACATAACTGCTAGTGATGAGAACTAAATATACTCCTATAATAGATACTACAGAAAGTAGCAGTAAAACGAATTAAATGTAGTGCCCTAATAAATATTAGAGTTAAAAAGAGTAAGGAGAATGTCATCAAAGAAACTGACTCACAAAGAGAACTGATTGCCCACATAAGTACAAGACAATCTATATTCTTTGGTCACATGATGAAAAGGAGAAAACTGGAGTATATCGTGGCAGTAGGAAAGTTGGATTGGAGTAGAGCCAGAGGGTGATTGAGAGAAAAGATACTGGACAGTTTGACATCATGGCATGGAGGATCATCTGTGTCAGAGTTGTTTGAAAGTACACGAGACAGAAGGTTGCGGAGAGACATGACAACCAACGCTACACGGGAATGACTTTAAAAAGAAAAAGAATAGATACTTCAGGAACTACTAGTCAAACGAACTAAATGTAGTCCCATAACAGATACTACTACATAAACTTCAAGTCAAACGAACTAAACGTAGCCCAAAATAGATTATACATAAACTACTAGCTATACAAACTAAAAGCAGTCTCATAACAGATACTAGAGATACTACTAGCTAAACGTAGTCGCATAATTGATGCTAGAGATACTACTCGTTAAACGTAGTCCCATAACAGATACTAAATATACTCCTAGTTAAACATAGTCCCATAACAGATACTAAATATACTACTAGTTAAACATAGTCCCATAACAGATACTAGAGATACTACTAGTTAAACGTAGTTCCATAATAGATACTAGAGATACTACTAGTTAAACGTAGTTCCATAATAGATACTAGAGATACTACTAGTTAAACGTAGTCCCATAATAGATACTAGAGATACTACTAGTTAAACATAGTCCCATAACAGATACTAGAGATACTACTAGTTAAACGTAGTCCCATAAAAGATACTAGAGATACTACTAGTTAAACGTAGTCCCATAATAGATACTTGAGATACTACTAGTCAAACGTAGTCCTATAACAGATACTAAAGATACTACTAGTTAAACTTAGTCAGACACTAATAGTCAAACGAGCTAAATGTATCCCCATAATAGATGTGACTGCTAGGATTATGAAGTTTGGGACGTATAGTTAAAGCTTTTGCCAGGGAGCTGGTACTGCTAGTTTCATTCTTCGATGTTTTTTTTTTTTTTTCATAGACAATATCCGAACAATTTTTTAAATTGTCGTGTTATCAATCATTCTAGTCAGTCAAGAGTTAACAGCCAATTAGTCAAACAAGAGCTCTTCAGTCAATTACTCAATTAGTCAATTAGTAGCTCATCAGTCAATCAGCAGCAATCTCCACAATGAAAATTGGCTGCAAATGATTTCGAGTACACGATGTCTCTTGTCCTTGTAGTACACTCTCTCTGACTGCTCTTCGTCCATCTCTTGATGTTGTCCTCCCACTTGTATCGTTTCTTCCCATTGCTCTCTCTCCCTTCACCTTTCCATCCAATGTGGTTTAAAAAGAAAAGTGTTATCTCCTTTAAAGTGGCTAAACTATTTCAGTGTAAAATTGTCTTGTACTAATTTTTGTGAGGCTGGTCGACCCCAGAACTGCACTGGACGAAAACAAATTCTTATTAATTCTAGGGTTTGAACCTGGACCATTACTGTCCCTGGTGAAAGTGAAAATGTGTCCACATAAATCTGAACAGCGACAGCTGTTTTGCTTAGTTAATTAGTACCTTGGAGTATATATTTTACGAATTTTACTTTTAGTTATTTTACTTCCAGAATTCAACAATATGTTATCTCGAATCGCCAACAAGACGCAGAAAAATCTGGACGGCCTCAAGCTGGACACAAGCACGTGGTCGCAGCAGTTTCGGAGGGCCATGAACGTCAATGGTGGAGATCAAGATGGAGCTACATGCCTGGATTATGTCATGCATTTTATGACGTTTTTCTGGAAAGTACGGAGTTTTGTTTATCCACATATAATCTAGTGTAATTGACGTCCCCATGTGGGATGCAATTTTTTCGTTACTTTGAAGCCCCATCCTGACTGTTGCTGGGGCCCTAATATAACCTAACGGGTGAACATAATTTCTGGGATATATCTACGGGCGATCATCATCCGCATGGTGACACTTTCTGTCACCGGATGTTTATCGCTCTGTGTGATGTCCTGGTGGGGTCAAACTTACTTACATATAATCTGTTTTAATAAACGAACGAATTCTTGATTAAGCCAGTCACCCCTTAATGATTAGATATTCTCTTCTATAAGTATACTTTTCTCCAGTCAACAGTACGCTCATAGGTGCCGACAATATACAGAAATGTAGTATAAAGATATCTGAAACCTCGAAGGGTGTTACAGGCCTGAAGAAAACATAGGTGTGATTGAAGCTGACAGAAAACTTCTGCCCAAAGTCCATGCTGTACGACAGTGACAGTCCTGTCCACATGTACGTCTCCTGCACAAATGATTCTCCATGTATTGATGCCAAACTGTCCAGGATTGTCTCTTTTCTGCCTTTGCCTCTTTTTCTGTGCTCACGATATACTCCAGTTTTTCCCGATCTGAACCAAGAGTGTGAACCCTCTGGGCTCCTTTTAAATGCAGTTAACCGATTCACGGTGTGTGTAAACTGTTTAGATATAAAATAATCTGGAATGAATGAATCAAGAATTGACATGACTGCACGTGGGACATTCCTTTAAGTGTAATGTCCTTCTCTTCAGTATCCAGCAAAGAGTCGGCATGCAGTCCCAGATGCAAATTGAATAAAAACCCGCCTTATGTTTTTCTCGTCAGTGTTTAATATCTTTCAGAACCTCTACTCAACGCCCGCCCCCCTCTTCCCCTTTCCCCCCAACCCGTTTCCCCTACCGATGAATTAGTCTTTCAGTGTATGCATTCTTTGTCTGTTCTATTGCCTGTCCATTAAAACCCAGAGGGCCCTCACCACGTCCGTTTTATCACAAAGTTGCTCACTACACAGATGGACGACAGCAGCTAATTCATCCTCATGCTCATTATCTCGCACACCTGAACTTGGAGATACAAAATCCATTATTTGCTCTTTATCTGAGTCAGATCAAGTGATGCAAGCCAGTGCGCGAAGGGCGCCAGTTTCGAATTTCCGAAGCTCCTCTGTGAGTCCGTTGCACAATTACAACATATTGAACTGTACTACTCTCAAGTAATCGGAAAGCTGCCGTCACTGCCTCAATCTACATTCTCATACTAGTTAAAGTGACGTTGTAGGCGAGGCTCTGTATTTTCACAGTGTCCATTCTCCTTTTCAATAAAAAGTCACCCACTTCTCTTACCCCTGACTACAGACCTACATGGGTGTCAATTTTCATTTATAACTCTTGAGCTACTGACTCTGCTTTCCATTTCCGGCATCCTGTGTCCAAAAAAACTATCGCTCTTTTTGAGGCTGTTTTGCTGGGTAAACAACTGAAAATGTATTGTAACCTGAAACACAATACAATCAAGAAATATGAACGAGCTATCACAATAATTAGTGGGCACCTGATATCAAAGTGTTGGATAATAACTTGGATAGATGAGCTTATTTTCTCTGCTGCAACCTTCACACTTACCATCTTTCGAAAGGGAATCTCAATCTGGATGGCAGGCAAAAAGTGCAGATCACAAATACTCTGTTCAACAATAAGAAGGTATAATTATGACATCCGTACTGGCTACACGATTAAGCCTTACTTGGGTACAATGATAATAACAATTGTTATTATTATTGTGATTATTATTATTAGTACATAATTATTTGGGAGTGGGAGGAGACCTCAAATAACCTAATCTTTGTTTAACTGTGCAAAGAAAATACAAATAATTCTATTGTTTGTATATGATAAATGGTAAACCGAAAAAAAAAAAAATTCAATTAATATGGCATTTATTAAGGAACAGCTTACTAAAAAGACGAATATACACAGTGCGATGGGAGGGGGTGGGGGGGGGGGGGAGGAATAGTGGTCGTGAGGATGGGGAGCTCTGCCTTCTAAAAATGATTAGGGTGCCCAACCCACTCTAACTCGAACAAAAACCACCGATAAAGGAATCAACACAACCAGCAATACACCCATAAATACAGCATACAATACTGCTATAAACACAACCACCAATACTGATATAAACACAACCACCAATACTGCCATAAACACAACCACCAATGCTGCCATAAACACAACCACCAATGTTGCCATAAACACAGCCTACAATACTGCTATAAACACAACCACCAATGCTGCCATAAACACAACCACCAATGCTGCCATAAACACAACCACCAATGTTGCCATAAACACAGCCTACAATACTGCTATAAACACAACCACAAATACTGCCATAAACACAACCACCAATACTGCTATAAACACAACCACAAATACTGCCATAAACACAACCACCAATACTGCTATAAACACAACCACCAATATTGCCATAAACACAGCCTACAATACTGCTATAAACACAACCACCAATACTGCCATAAACACAACCACCAATACTGCTATAAACACAACCACAAATACTGCCATAAACACAACCACTAATACTGCTATTAGTACCACCACTACAGTGATCACCACCACCACTACAATAACTACATATCTATCACGGTTTCTAGTGTGCCCATTATATCCCATGTACTATTTGTTATAATCCTTGCCTTTTATATAGTGATTCTTATTTGTTGTAATCCTTGCCTTTTGTATCGTAGTCTCATTTGTTGTAATCCTTGCCTTTCATATCGTAGGTCTTATTTGTTGTAATCCTTGCCCATAACATCCTATATTTTATTTCTTGTAATCCCTGCCTTTTATATCCTAGGTCTTATTTGTTGTAACTCTTGCCTTTTATATCGTAGGTCCTATTTGTTGTAACCCTTGCCCATAACATCCTAGGTCCTATTTGTTGTAATCCTTGCCTGTTATATCCTAGGTCCTATTTGTTGTAATCCTGGCCCATAAGATCCTAGGACTTATGTGTTGTAATCCTTGCTAATTATATCCAATGTCCTATTTGTTGTAATCCTTGCCCATTACATTCTAGGTCACATTTGTTGTAATCCTTGCTAATTATATTCAAGGTCCTATTTGTTGTAATCCTTGCCAGTTATATCCAATGTCCTATTTGTTGTAATCCTGCCCATTGTATCCTAGGTCCTGTTCGCCGTCATCCCCCCGCCATCCTACTGTGGGGGTTGGCTGACCTTCTGGTTGTCCCTGGCTGCCATTGGCATGGTCACCGCCATCGTCAGTGACCTGGCTTCGGTCTTTGGATGCCTGGTTGGACTGTCCGACTATATCACAGGTGAGTAGCGTTACCAGGTGAGCGATGACTAAAATGATCAAGTGGGTTGTACAATTGTTTTACAACTGAGTAGAGTGAGCAGGCGAGACTATCGGACTACTTTACTGGTGAATACATTGACCATGTTAGACTGCGCTACAACATCAAAGGTGAGATGAGGCAGGACTGTCCGACTATTTCACAGGTGAGCTGTGTGACCAGGGCGATTGAGTAAATCAGATATGGTTAGAGTGACCACGGGAGAGTGTCTGAGTACATTACACGTGAGTAGATTGATCTTGTCTTGTCTTGTCTTGTCCACCCAAGCGAGACTTTTCGACTACATCAGTGGTAAGCAGTGTGACCAGGCGGGACTGTCTGTGTACCTCAAAGACGACTAGAGTGACCACTCATGTCCCTGTTGAAAACCACAAGCTGACCAGACAGTTACCAGTATAGCCGCTAAGGTCACACGAGTTTCTGCAAGTGTAATGAGAATTGCCAGACAACATGAATGTGTCTACTGGCTATATTGAACCTGATGCTCTTCCCTATTTATGGATTTTTCAGAAGATGGACAACTTTAGACATAAAAAAAAATATTACTTCAAACGAAAAGTAGAACTAACAAGCTTCACAATACCTTAGTCACGAACCATAAAATAAACGTTGAGGGGAAAAGCTTTCACCAGAATGCGACTCGAGCGGATAATAATACAGTTTAAATAAACTGGAAACAGACACTACATTTCTCAATTGATTGAATGGCATATTTCATTAGATTTCATCAGATGCACTACAACAAAGTTAAATCAACATATAGTGAAATGAATAAAGGAATCCTTTTTGCCGAAAAACATTAATAACTTTGTCAAGTTATACTGTAGATCTCTCCACCGGAAATTCAAAATCAGCAAAGTGATTACCATGGTAGCTTGAAATGTATCACATGGTCTGTTTTGTTTACATACACAACAGGGGAGTTTAGTTTTATTGGTACGGCTTCAGTTGGCTTTAGCAAACACAATGTGGGGTAAATGATTATGAAGGCATAATTTTTATCAACAATGTAACCAGAAAAGTGCGATTTAATTTTGAATGGCTTTACACTGGTAGCAGTAGCAGTGGAACCCACAGGGGCATAGACACAAGTGTGAAAGTTAAACAGATGGGAAGTATGCATGCGACAGACACGTACAGGATAACTTGCTGTTAGTTGGTTGAGGACGTATGCTTCATTTGGAGGTAAAGGACAGATAAAGAAAAGAATAAGGAAGAGAGTGAGCGAGAGAGAGAGAGAGAGAGAGAGAGAGAAAGAGAGAGAGAGAGAAGAGGGGAGCCGCATGGCGAATACAACGATCAGGAATGTATAGGCTATGTTTTACTTTTGCCCCCTACCCTGCCACCTCTCCTAAAAAAACCTCATTCCAGTCGAGAGAAACGAACCTAGGTCTTCCGCATGAGAGTCCAATTCTTTAACCACTCGACCAGGCGCTAACAAAACGAACGCTAATTGAAAGCAGCATATGAGTAACATACGAGAGCAGCAGTGTAGAAGAAGTAGAAGTATATGACTAGGAACATACAGTTAACGTAGTACCGTGTAACACTAAAATACAAGTATACAAGCTGTTAAAAAAATAATCTCCAAGAAAATGAAATTGAAAGAGGAAAAAAATAATTAAACATCTTATTACAAGCACGAGCACATTTTCTGTGAGACGTATCATTGGTCTCAGTCAGGACTTGTAACAAATTATTGATTGAAAAAAAAAAAAAAAACATTAATAAAAAAAAAAAAAAATGGATTAGAAAGAGAAAAAGCTCCCTTTAACGTGAGTGAAATATCGGCATCTGGTACAAACAGTATATTTCAAAAAAGCAATTGCTTTTGAGTAGTGATGAAGTCTGGCAGGCGCCAGCCGCCTTTACCCGTCTTGGCGACATTAAACTGTATCGGTGCATCAGCCTGGTGTGCTTTGGTTTGACTTCAACACTGCTATACCCACTCCTCCCCGCCCCTTTTTTTTGCCTCCCTCTTTCCTAAAATTCAACAGTGTGAGTGAATATTTCAAGTTTTTTTCGACAGGGGCGGGGGCGGGGGAGAGGCTGCGTTGTCCCAAGGCATAGTGTTCGCCTTGAGTGCTAGAAGTACGGGTTTAATCCCCGGTAAGTGCTGGGATTTTTTCACGTGGACTTCTAGTAATTCACCTTGTCTCTGGGTAGTGAGATTAGACGCCCGTGTGCATTGTTGCGCACTTAAAAATCCCTTGGCAGTTGGAAATCGAAAAGAGTAGCCTAACGGCCCTACCTGGCCAAAATTTGGAGTTAAAATCCACCCAAACTATTTCAGGATCCTCGCCGGTGCCACAGAGCCTGTGCACTGTGCTGTGAGCTTCTATGGGTTACACCCGTATGCCATGATGTTGATCCGCTGTTCAAGCCTTTAAACCTATTTCCACAGCGATCACCTTCGTGGCCCTGGGTACTAGCATGCCGGATACGTTTGCCTCCAAATCTGCAGCCGTCAACGAGAAGTGGGCTGACTCGTCAATCGGCAACATCAATGGTAGCAACAGCGTCAATGTCTTCTTGGGCTTGGGGTTGCCATGGCTGTTTGCTGCCGCCTACTGGCAGAGCAAGGTAGGACACTGTATATCTTGGCACCAGTTTGGATGGCACTAACATGTCTTAGCCAACATAATAGGCACAAAGGCACCAGACTACATCTGTAGCAGATTCTGCTGGCAGTTGGTTGAACGTGGTCAATTTTTTTTTTCGTTTTGTTTTTCGTAAATGGATGGAAGGACAGTCTTATCCACGACTATGTTTACCAATAAGAGTTTAAAACATGTTGAGAATAGCACTATGTGGCTTCTCAGCCAAGTGTGTGTGTGAAATCAGTTGATAGCACATGCCAAGAACACATTAGTCATTTAAGAACACAGAAGGCATGATGTCATGTAAAAACACAAAAGACATGCTGTCATGTAAGAACACAAAGGGTATGCTTTCCTGTAAAAGCACAGAGTACATGCTGTCGTGTAAAAACGTTATCACTGACACAGGAAAATGAGGATAATCGTGAGGCATAACTTTATCGAAGGAGTTCAGAGTTCACAAAATGTCAGTCGTAGTTTACGCATTGTGAGGAAGCGACTGGTGACTTCCATAATGTGAGTTGACATTTTTTTGTTTGTTTGATGAAGTGCGTGGTTACTTCCACATTTTGTGTGATATATTCATCATCATGTAGGATTTTAGAACCTGAAGATGAGAGGGTAAAGTTCTGGAAACATTGATATAGTGGAATTTTTGACATGATTAGTGAGTGTATCTAAGGAACAGTTTGGGATTATCTATGTTTTTATTTTTTATATTTGTTTATTCAACGGATAACATGAATCAGAAAGAGGAAAAACATAGACATTCTAAACGAGTTAAACACCAGGGCGAACTGGCTGATAGACAGAATCCTGACCTGAAAGTTGAAGTATTTTGGCCACATCAAGCGTCATGGTGGCTTGGAAAAGACAATGCTAGAGGGTACAGTTTGTGGAATGCGAAGCAGGGGTGGACCACCGCAAAGATGGATACAGGACATTATCAAGAAGCATCAGCCGGAGAGCTGACTAGGAAAAGGGATACTTCAAGGCCTGCCCTAAAGAGAGCGATGTTCTATAAAGGACTAGCTGATTTTTGATGATGCAACCGATCAACATCATGGCACACTGGTGTAACCCATAAATGCTCCGTTCTCCTTCTAACTCACTCCTGAGTCGGAAGAATTTCAGCGTAGTGCACGAGCTCCGTAGCACCGGTGAGAAACCCGAAATACTTTGGGTTGATATTTCAAGTTTCAGTTTTGCCTGGGCAGCGCCGTCAGGCAACTATTTTTTTTTTTTTTTCTAACTGCCGTGACATTTTTAACGTGCGCAACAATAGACACGATCTCACAACCCATAAACCATGGGAAATTACTTGAAGTCCACGTGAAAAAATTCCAGTCTTCACAGGGGTTTGAACCCGGGACCTCGAGCACTCGAGGCAGACGCCATGCCTCGAAAACACGCAGAACCTAACGCAGCCCCCTAGGCTCCCTTGTCGATATGGACACCCAAGTTATGATTTACGGACATGTAAATCTACAGTACAGTACTTAGAAATGAAATAAATATGAAATTAACAGCAAGGAACATAGCCAAAGTAATATACAGTTTTTATGATGAAAAAAGTAATCATTGTAAAAAAACTAGATTGTAAGAGAGATAATTTTCTGAAACGACAAAAAGCAAGTTGTGTATCCTTTACAGGGCGTAGCAGAACCAGCCCCAACATTTTTTGGCTGTCTGTTTTTTTCTAGGTAAGTTTACATCCAGTAGTTTGCCAGTGCCTTCTGGACGGCCAGCTTCCCAATACCACTGTCGAAACCAACGCAAGGTTCAAGGCCAGCAGCTGGTATCGAACTTGGCACCACAGCATTACGAAGCGCATTCGAGACGTCTAAGCTACAGACGCCGACAAAAGGATAAAATGTAATAAAAATTGGTTTTTATAACTTGTGGCTTTTTGCTAAAACTGAAATAACAAGGTCGGTAGAGATTTGAATAATAATCTAGACATATTGCTTTTCGAAACTCAGCAGCACTTAAATACTGATGAAATTAACAGCAGCAGCTCTTGTAAAAGTAGTAGTAACAACGACAGCAGCAGGAGTTGTAACAGTAACAACACAAGCAACTGTTGTGTGGTATCATTTATTCTTTTTGTTTTTTGTTCCCAGGGAAAACAGTTCGTCTACCCCACAGGCGCTCTGGCACTAAGCGTGACCTTGTTTACAATCTGCGCTGCTGTGGTGATCACCATGTTGCTGTGCAGAAGAGCACTAGACGCGTTCGGTAAAGCCGAGCTCGGAGGTCCGACGCTACAGAAGTACCTGACTGCCGGCGTAGCTATGTTCTTGTGGGTGTTTTACGTGATTTTGTCGTCCTTACAGGCACAGGGCATCATTGATGCCAGATTTTAACGGCTGCTCATGTCAAATTATAAATGCTATTGATGAGAGAAATAATCGACAGTATAAATTATATACATGTTTGTAACGTGCTAGAACTATCAAAGAGACGCCTGGGGTCATTAAAGGAAACAGACGAAGACATAAATTGTTCCTTTTTATTTTGTATAAATGGAGCTACCCCATTTACCCCTATCCCTTTTCAAATTATTTGCTGAAAATATTACGACAAATGCAATTAGTGATGAGGTCTTTGACAGCTTCGATCTATTCACAGTTGGAGGACTCCATGTAACCGAACTCAGATATGCAAATGACATATTGCTCTCTCAGTCAGAAGAATTAAAGACGGCCGTCAATCGTAGTGAAAAAAAGTTAATGTGTATTTTAATTCGGTGAAAAAAATATATCTACAGTAAATACAGTACACTAACCTCAAAATCGGAAATCGAAAAAGCTACATATCTTGAATATCTATGCTCATTAGTGAACAGCAATTCCGACTGCATTAAAGACGTCAGAAGAGAATTCGCTTCAGCAGTTAAGCGATTAAACATTAAGAACATTTGACACAGCTCATGCAAAAGATTTGAAAACAAAATTCAATGTTTATTTCCCTTGGCAGCTTATTGATGTGAGTCACAGACTCTTACTCAAAAAACTGAAATAAAAATCAGAGCTTTTGAAGTGAAAAGCTACAGAACAAGGCTTAGAATACCACGGACCAACAAGAACAAAAATATGGACATCCTGCATGATCTGAACATCGCGAAGAACTGGCTCATAAAAATCATCCTGTCTTGAAAACGGAGGTGTTTTGGCCATGCTAAACGTCATGGTGGCCTGGAAAAATGTCAGTGATGGAGAGTACAACTCCTGGAAAACGAGGCAGAGACCGACCTCCACAAAGGTGGATACAAGGCGTTGATAATGCATTAGCAATGAAAGCACATAGGGCTAGAGAACCGGATGATTGGTGATAATGTTAAATATAACACATTTGTCGTTTTATCACACACACACACCCCCCCCCCCCCCCCCCCACATAAATGAGTAGCCAGAAACAGATCTGAATGATTTATACTTATCTTGTTTGATTGCTGTAAGAATGTATAGTGCTTGATTGCACCAATATTCTCCAGTGTTTGACTCCTGTAAGATTAATCGGTGTTTGATTGCTGTAAGATTCCCAGGTTTTTGATTACCAAACAGTTTCCTGTGCTCGATTACCGTAAGATTACTTGATTATTGACTGCTTAAGATTCGTTAGTGATTGATTGCTGTAAGATTTTCCAGTGTTTCGTTGCTGTAAAATTCTACAGTGATTGATTGCTGTAAGATTGGTCGGTGACTGACTGCTGTAAGATTCTCCAGTGTTTGACTGCTGTAAGATTATCTAATGTTTGACTGCTGTAAGATTCTCTAAAGTTTAACTGTGTAAAATTCTCTAATGTTTGATTGCTGTAAGATTTATCGGTGATTGACTGCTGTAAGATTATCCAGTGTTTGACTGCTGTAAGATTCTTCAGTGTTTGGCTGCTGTAAGATTCTCCAGTGTTTGACTGCTGTAAGATTCTCCAGTGTTTGACTGCTGTAAGATTCTCTAATGTTTGACTGCTGTAAGATTATCTAATGTTTGACTGCTGTAAGATTCTCTAATGTTTGACGGCTGTAAGATTCTCTAATGTTTGATTGCTGTAAGATTCGCCAGTGCTTTATGGCTATAGGAGCTACCAGCATTATCTTTTTGTTCTGCTCTAGATGATTTAGCATATTTACCCAGCATCTCTTTACTTAAAATGGCATTTTTTTTACCGTTATCAGCACAATAGCCTGCATTAGTCTTTCTCCTTGAGCTTGAGGCAGCACATAGGGTAGACGTCATAGCTCTCCATGTCTGGTGGTCTGTTTTAGGTCTGGAATTTACATTAGGCCATGGTCAAGCCTTCCCCGATGATTCTTCTCAAAGTCTCTCTTGGTCTGCCCCGTTTTCTTTTGCCTTCAGGTGTCCATATGAAGGCTAATGGGGGAAGTCTGGTCTTATCCATCCTGAGTGCATGGCTGATATAGTTCCAGCGAGACTTTCTTAGAAAGTTTCATACATTATCTTGCTTAGCCTCTTGTCTTTTTTTTCGATTTGGATCTGAAATCTGTCCAGTGGAGATTTAGTATTCTTCTAAGACATCTGTTCACAGAATTGTTTAATATTTTATCTAGAGCTACCGTTGTTTTCCAACTTTCGCATTCATAAGTTAGCATTGGAATCACACAAGCGTTGAAGATCTCAAGTTTTGAGTGTTTGCTGGGTGTCTTTGAGCTCCAGATGTTTGACAGTTTGTTAAAGACACTAGATGCCATTACGATTCTAGATAATATTTCAGGCGCTGAGTCCCCTATAGATGTCATCTTACTCCCCATGTAGTGAAAGCTGTTGACTTTTTCCAGAATGTGATTGTTTAGTTTGATGTCGTCTGAACTATTGGTAAGATCAAAAATTATTTTTCAGTCTGCCATGTCTATATGTATGTGTTGGTAAATGACGTATTTATAAAAAAAAAAAAAAAAAAAAGAACAGTTCAGACGTGTTTAATAGTGACTAGAATTTCATGGTGTTTGATTGAATGGCGGCTCATGTGGTTGGTAGACAGACAGACTAGTTAAATGTGTCTATTTTTTTTTCTATTTTGTTCTCTTAGCTGGAATGCTGCTTGAAGGCTTGACCACTCCTGAGACTGTAAGATTTGTATCCTGGATGGCAATATAACAGGACACATTCTAGATACGTATTCAATCTAAACGATTCCCTTTTCAATCTAAACGATATTCCATTTAATCTAAACGATTCCCTTTTCAATCTAAGCGATACCCCATTAAATCTAAACGATATCCCATTCAATCCAAACGATACCCCATTCAATCTAGACGAAGTTATAATTAGGTTACCCGTAATGGTTGCACTGGGTGCAGGACCAAATTGGCTAGAGATGTTGGTTAAGGTAGATAATACACATATATCTAACAATGAAATTATGATTTGATCAAGTTATTAAAAAGTGCCACATTTCTAAAGATGGCAGCGAACTGCTTTGAATGATTATGAAAAATAACGAAACAGGGTGCAAATAATTCTCAAGACTGTTGAAATAAATGGAGTTATATCCCTTCATACTTGCATTAGCAATGCATGGATTAAACGGATTGAAGAACCTATTGCAAAGCACATGTAAATTAGTTCAAGCAAAAATCTTGAGATCATGTAATTTTCTATGGCAACTTACAGTTGTGAGTCCCGGACACATCAACTTCCCGTCCTTTTCAGGATGAATTATTTCGTTATTTGAAGCCCTACTGTGGTTTTTGGCAGGAGCCGCAATATAGCCTGGCCATAAATGTGGTCTAGAAGCTGAACGCGGTTTCCGGGACCTCTCCACGGTGATCCTCACCCGCATGGTGGCACATTGTGTCATCGGGTGTTTATCGCTTGTGTGATGTCCTGGTGGGGTAGAAAGTCGGTCAGTCGGTCGAGTCCTGGACACATGATGGTGCTGTAGAGTTTCTCTGATGTTATCTTTCCATATTGTTCTTAGTTTACCTCTTGCTATATGTCCCTAACCTCTATTGGTGTATGCCTTGTATGGTATAGCATCAGAAGGCATTTTCTTCAAGTGGGAAAACCATTTGATTTGAGGAAAAAGATAGAAGCTTTTGGATTAAAATGTTACAGAAAAATTCCCAGAATACCATCCCAGGAAAAACATCGACATTCTACATAGGTTAAACATACAGGTTAGAGGGTGCAGTTTGTAGAAGGCAAGACAGGGGTCGACCTTCGCGAAGATGGATTCAGGACATTTAAGATGCATTGGAAATGAAAACACACATGGCTGTAGAGCTGGCTAGGAAAAGGGATACTTTTAGGTGTGAAATGAAGAGGGCGACATTCTGTAAAGGACTTGCTGACTGATGATATCCTTCATGCCATGATAGGAATGACAAATGTTTTTTGCCTGATTCTCTCTCCGATTTCTGACGATGAGCTCGGCGCAAAACCACACAATACGACCCACGTTGAATAAACCCTATTCCTAAACAAGCATATTGAGTTATTGCAGTTTCGTTATTTCGTTGTCTTCATTACGCGCTTGAGTGCCGATATGTGTTGAAATACCTTGGACTGTATATCCTAGTTGAGCAATAAAGACTGTTTACCTATACAGTTATCACACAGTGTACAAATGATTAATCCTAGCCTTATTGAGAACCAGACCTAGCAGAAGGTGGTCCGTCAAGTTCTGGAACAAGACCAAGGTCCAGAAGTGGACAAACAATCATGTGTGGTAAGAAGATGAGAGACTTCTCTAGTCTGTTCAACACTGTACTGCTCATCGTCTAGCACGCGCACCCATACATCTAACATCACTGCTTCTATTCAGCCTAGATACTGACCATATTGCTTATATATATATATATATATATATATATATATATATATATATATATATATATATATATATATATATATATATATATATATATATATATATATTGTGGTGTCCTTGTGTCAAGAAAACCTATACCAGGGGGTCAGTGTCCTTGACGTAAGCTATCGTGCAATCTATATCTCCGCGTGGACCATACAGCTTTATTTTGACTGAGATTGGAACAGATCAGATAGCTCTCTCACTCCCTAATACAGTTTAAAGTCCTGGAGTATACACACAGCATTGTTAGGTGCCAAGTTACAAGAACACATCTCTGTGTTTTCTATCAAGCTAGCGGGAAGCGAAAAAGGAAAACAAGAAAGGAGACACAAAAGAAAAATGGTTAGGACAAGTAAATAGTTTCCCACTGGTCTGCAAAACAGAAATAAGTAAAGGAAAGGCAGTGGTTTTTCTGGTGCAGGGACCATGAAATCCTACTCATAGCCCATGCGATAAATATGTGAATAGTGAGTTAAACTTAACAACAACACCAGCATAAAACCACATGCAGCACCTAGACGAGAACATGCAAGAATTACAAGTTTTATTCTGAATCTAACAAGCTGAATATAATAACCACACTCAGCATATGTTTATTTTACTGAATACAAAACTAGGATGATACGCAGAAAACAGCACATTAGCAATCAACAACGTGTTCAAACAGATCATTTGTTAATCACTCTAACTACCAAATATGAGAATTCGCTTTCACTTTAAAGCAACCTACAATCAAAATCTCTAAAAAAAAAAAAAAAAAGATGCAAAATTTAAATCTAGATTTAACACAATCTGTCTACTGAATGTACTGTCAAAACATGCGGTGAGCCAGGTAATTTCTCTCGGCTAAGTCCGCGGTAACTACGTTACACCTGAACCTTGTGTGCCGTGTATCGTCAGGCAGAACTAAATTTTTCTAGTGTCACTGCGCACTCCAAAGAGAAAGTTTTCTTCTGCGCCTGGTCTTTTATAAACTTTTTGACTCGCTAAGCATTTCCAAGAGTTTCAATCTGCAAACCTGCCAGTTTCAGCTCGCAAGTGTAGCCAACCCAAAATTATTATAACAGGCTAATAATTTGACTGCACAATGTAACTCCAGCTTCTGGCCAATAAGTCTGCTTTTTCACTGTTGAGCTGGTGTCTTTTCAAGAAAGATCATGCTACCAGAAGTGAATCTGCCTGTGCTCTGTAATTAGAAGTAAAAACACACACACACAACACTACTGGTATAGACTGCTCAATTTTTAAATCATTTGTACATTCTATTATAGCCTCCCAATGTCCTGTCTAAATGATCTTTTGCTGAAACACGAACGAAAAGTGAACGTTACGACTACAGAGCCTTCCTCGGCACATAAATCACATAAATCAAACAAAACCACACAGATATATATATATAATTACTTAACTGTTATATTTCGAAGTAGCCACGTTGATGTATTGCCTGTGGAATGAAGAGAAATGTGTGTCCCTAAGAATAAATAGCCCCGAAATGTTAAGGGCCGTAACTCAAGAATATTACATTTTAGATGAAACTGTTGGCAGTTCAATTAGTGGTATTTTAATAACTGCATAAGGAGCTTTGAGTCTCTTCCTGTCTTGGAAGACAGGAAGACCAGTAAGGGTTTCCGTGTCTGCTATGTGCGTGGAGCGCATGACTTGTGTCAAAAGGCGGATGACATGATTTTCAATCTTAGAGTCGTTTTGAAAGTTTCATTTAGCAGCTGTACCCAAATCAGCTTTCCCATTGCACAGTTTTATCCTCGCACAACATCGAGTTTTAAAATTTCCGAAAACCTCATTTTTTTTTCTCTCATTACGTTAATGGAAAATTAGCTGAGGACTTTTACACTATGCTTCTAAAACATCAGCATATTTCTTTCAGATGTATGTTTCGACCGCCAGCCACGGATTTCTGCAGATGGTCCTGGTATCTGAGTATTGTCTCTCTGTAAAATATTAAAAGTGTCGGGCAATACATCTTTTTAGCGTCTTATTAAATCTTTTTACTTTCACTTAGCCCTCCACGGTGTCTCTTGGTAGGTACTGACCTCTAATATCAGATCGTGTTGTATCGAGATATTTCTGAAGAATATTTAGGGTTTCAGAAACTGATGGAGCACAGGGAGACAAACTGGGCATACGATGCTAGTGGTAAATATAACACAAGATATGACTAAACAGTTTAACAGAAAGAAGAAGAAAAAACTGCACACAAATTCAACTGAACGTTTCCGTCGAAGTCTTTATCAACAGAGTACAACACAAACTGTGTCTGAAAAACCATAAAGAACAAGACATTAAAATTTCTATAAAAAACCAAGGTCAACATGAAACCAAGAAGTACGTGATAGGAACAAATATTTATACAGACCAGTCGGCAATTGGTGGTTGATATGTTACCACAACACGAGCTGCTTTTACTTATCATGTCATTTCACGGTAAACATTTTAGGCTATAGTCACCTGAGAGCCCAAATTACTTAAAACAGGCAACTTCGCCTCAATGGTAAAGTAATTCGAATAAATGACTACTGGCTTTGCTGGCAGGACTCCACCCCAGCTCCGCAAAGTATAAATGCATTAATGCAGAATGTTGTAAAAACCCTAAAGTTTCACGTCCTCACACGCCTTTGCATTTAATTGAAACATAAATAAAGGCCTTTTTTATGGCAATATTCATTTCCACATTTGCGTTAACGAACAACAACCTCGCTATAGCCCTTGTTTTTGTGTGTATTTCAAAAAAGCTGTAACTGATTATGTCCTTGGGACCTCTCCAAGCGTCACATATCTCATTGAGGATTTGTGTTATTTCCTCCACGCCAAGTTCTGCAGTAGGTCGCATATTTCTGCTGAGGGAGAATCCGACCTGGAGCTTAAGTACGATTTATTTTTCAGAATACATTTTCTTTCTCAACGTCCAGTATGAGTAGACCTTTCACATATTTATATATATTTGCTTTATCAATCCAGCATAACAAAATATATCATGTGTTCTGACAGTTTACACAAGAATTCCAATTTCTCTATTATAATATTTACGTTGGAGTAGCAGATGGATCACCACAGTCTGGTGAGATTGATGCAGGGGGAGTGACAAGAGGTTCTGGCAGATGCTCGAGGCTCAGAGGAAAGGCAAGACGGACGTTTAATCAGAATGCTACTGGCACCATTAGTTTCGGAAATCTTTGTTAGGTACTGAAGATCGGAACGGAGCGCTTATGGGAATGCTCCCGTGCTGTGATGTCGGTTCTTGAATAAAATCAAATCAATATTTACGTCCTTAGACTTAATACTTTTGTTGTTGATTTGTTCTTGTGGTTGTGAAAATGCACTTCTCTGTTCCATCGTTACGTCAAAATCCAGGTTTTTGGAGTAACATACGTTTTGCATAGCATGGATATACGGTAGCACATTGGTTTATGTCCCATATCCATTTCAGATCCTCTGAGGTGCAAGACAGGATTCAGTAGTGACTAGAGTTTATGTTGTCTTCAAGAATGGCTCTTGGCTCATGTCGATGACAGACAGGGCTTGTTACGACAGTCTAGTTTTGTTTTCTATTTTGTTTTCTTAGCTTGAATGCTAATTAAAGCACCAAACATACCACACTGATGTCCCCCATAAGAAATACGGTGAAAATGATTAATCATATCGTTTTGTGCATATTACACATAGATAGATTTGTAAAAAATAATGACAACACTGCTTAATACTAAAATACTTTAATACACAAACAATTAGATAAAATAAATAAAAATGTAACCGCACTTGACCTTGCTGAGAAGCAGCGAGTGCTTACTAGGATGTTGCTGAGAAGCGTCAAGTGCTTACTAGGATGTTGCTGAGAAGCGTCAAGTGCTTACTAGGATGTTGCTGAGAAGCGTCAAGTGCTTACTAGGATGTTGCTGAGAAGCGTCAAGTGCTTACTAGGATGTTGCTGAGAAGCGTCAAGTGCTTACTAGGATGTTGCTGAGAAGCGTCAAGTGCTAACTAGGATGTTGCTGAGAAGCGTCAAGTGCTTACTAGGATGTTGCTGAGAAGCGTCAAGTGCTTACTAGGATGTTGCTGAGAAGCGTCAAGTGCTTACTAGGATGTTGCTGAGAAGCGTCAAGTGCTAACTAGGATGTTGCTGAGAAGCGTCAAGTGCTAACTAGGATGATGCTGAGAAGCGGCGAGTGCTTACTAGGATGATGCTAAGAAGCGGCGAGTGCTTACTAGGATGTTGCTGAGAAGCGTCAAGTGCTAACTAGGATGTTGCTGAGAAGCGTCAAGTGCTTACTAGGATGTTGCTGAGAAGCGTCAAGTGCTTACTAGGATGTTGCTGAGAAGCGTCAAGTGCTTACTAGGATGTTGCTGAGAAGCGTCAAGTGCTTACTAGGATGTTGCTGAGAAGCGTCAAGTGCTTACTAGGATGTTGCTCAGAAGCGTCAAGTGCTAACTAGGATGTTGCTGAGAAGCGTCAAGTGCTTACTAGGATGTTGCTGAGAAGCGTCAAGTGCTTACTAGGATGTTGCTGAGAAGCGTCAAGTGCTAACTAGGATGATGCTGAGAAGCGGCGAGTGCTTACTAGGATGATGCTGAGAAGCGGCGAGTGCTTACTAGGATGTTGCTGAGAAGCGTCAAGTGCTAACTAGGATGATGCTGAGAAGCGGCGAGTGCTTACTAGGATGATGCTGAGAAGCGGCGAGTGCTTACTAGGATGTTGCTGAGAAGCGTCAAGTGCTAACTAGGATGTTGCTGAGAAGCGTCAAGTGCTTACTAGGATGATGCTGAGAAGCAGCGAGTGCTTACTAGGATGTTGCTGAGAAGCGGCGAGTGCTTACTAGGATGTTGCTGAGAAGAGGGAAGGAGGAGATGTTACTGTTTGGGAGGAGAGTTCCCTTTATTTTGTTTTATATTCATTGTTTTCCCTGTCCCCATTCCTACTTGCATCTGGTTGAGGCTCTTCCTGTTTGACTTTTATTGAAAATCTCTCCATAAAACATTGCTTCTGGTCTATCATCAGGATGTTTCCGAAATGTGACATTGTTTGGTCATCCCAAACAATGCTGCTACGGCTTGTGTGAGCTGTGCTGAGGTGGTACTTTTCTGCACAGCTTGTGACATCTATCAGTTTGGAAATAACTTCCTTGATTAAGTAGTGAAGTTCAACCCGACCAGGACTGCACAACGAGCGATAAACACCCGGTAACACAAAATGTCACCATTTGGATGAGAATCAGATAAGCACAAGTCCTAGTAACCGCTTTCAACCGTTAGGTTATATTAGCGAACCCGACAGCAGACAGGGTGGGGCTTTAAATTAGCACACACACAAAAAAAAAACGGCGTCCCATTTAAGGACGAATGTAATAACAGTACTTGGTTATTCATAATCATCAGTTTTCCAGGAAACAAAAACATAACCTACAACAAACATCCCCGAAGAGGAGCTTTAGGTTATAATTGTGACTGTGTTATGTTCGCCATAAAAAATGGCCTAGCATTGCACGCCACCAAAGTCCTGAACAGAACTCCTGCAGTGTTGATGCAAACAAAGAAGACAGACCCAAATACTGTCCCGACCGGCGACGCAGTCGTATACCGGCGAGCCAATGTGCCACCTTTTGGCAAATTTTGGGCTTTGATTCCATGACAGATACTGTAAATATGGGAAATATCTCGTTTTTCTGCCTACCCCCCGAGAGTGAACCACAAGAACCACAAGGAGTTTGTCACCCGGGTTTTTCGAGAGCACTGAGTGAAGTTGAACTCCAACAGGACCGCATTACGAGCGATCAACATCTGATGACGCAAAGTGTCAAAATTCGGATGAATATCCCCCAGGTGCAAGTCCCAGGAACTCCGTTTAACCGTTAGGTTATATTAGGGCCCCCCAAACAACAGCCTTGGTGAGGCTTTGAAAAAAGGAAATCTGTCGTATACTAGAACGGAGTAATAAGATATATATATATGTATATATATATATATATATATATATATATATATATATATATATATATTGACAGAGAGAGAGAGAGAGAAAGAGAGAGAGAAAGAGAGAGAGAGAGAGAGAGAGAGAGAGAGAGAGAGAGAGAGAGAGAGAGAGAGAGAGAGAGAGAGCACTTGGCAACTGCAAATTTAACCTGTGTAGTGGTAACGGTTTAGGAGGAGTTTAAAGTTGACTTAAATTGGACACACAAAAGTCAGGAAGGCGTTTGTGCTTAATAGTCATATTTAGTAGTAGTAGTAGATTTTTACCCCACCAGGACATCACACAAGCGATTAACACCCGGATGACCCAATGTGCCACCATGTGGATGAGGATCACCCGTGGAGAGGTCCCAGAAACCGCGTACAGCCATTAGACCATATTTATGGTCGTGCTATATTGCGGCCCCTGACAAGAGCCAGGGTAGGGCTTCAAAATAGGGAAAGTTGCATCTCATAGAGAGACGGCAGAATATATTTTGCGTATATAGTCATATTTCGCGGCACCTCTTTAAATAAGTCGCGTGTGCACGGGGCGCCGCGGCGCACAGTTTTGGAATCACTGCCATAGCCAGTAAACACCCCACGTGATCAGCATTATTCGCATGCGTAGACAGCAATTTCTGCCCACTTGTAACTTTTGCCGTCGCGACCAGTCAGCGCTGGATTTAGGCATAAGCAAAATAAGTTACTGTTTATCAGGGCGTCACAATCTACAAGGGCTTAACCCCCCCCCCCCCCTTTTTTTTTCAACCACCTACCCTACCTGTAATTTTCTTCTAATATATTTAAAATTGTCTATGTTTCACGGCCGCCGGAAGCTCACCGTAGTCACTGACTACCAGGGTCACTTCAAATGTACAAATTAAAATTGTTTTTGTTTCTTTTAATTTTATTAATAATATTTTGGGCATATATCTACGGCTTTTTATTTATTCTAGCTTGTTGCTTAATTAAATAAAAATGAAATTATAAAAAAATCAGCTTGATATACATAAAACAGTAAGCACTTTAATGAAGAAGTTTCCATAAAATTTTGATATCAACCTCATGAGTGAACTAAGACCCTTCCATGTTTACGTCAAGCAGAATTATCAGGAAAAATGTTAAAGGTTAAATTAAGAATCGAAATCACAGCACTTGAGACACTCCCATAAGAGCTTCGTCCCCATCTTCAGCAGCAAGCGAGGAGTTAAAATTCTGATGGTACCAGTAACTGTCTGATTGTATATCTCTCTCGCCTTTTCCCTCAGTGTCGAGCGTCGGCCAGACCCCCTTGTAACTCCTCGCAGTGTCATTGTCCTCAGACAGTAATGATCTATCTGTGCTTGCGCACTGTTCACTCGCTCTCAAAGGGCCATCACAACATTCAGCTTGTCATATATCAGTTCACCATCAAATGGTGCTGCTCATTTTCCAACACACGGACTTGACCTGGAGAAAATATCCAAAGGATGCTAACTACCCGGTAACCTTAAAGTGATGCTTGCCACTCTGCACGGAGCATGCCTGTCTCCACCTTTCTCAACATGCTCTGTGAGTCAGTTACAGTGACAGCATGTGTGTACAGCTGATTCTCAAGCCAGCGAAAGGCAGCAATGACAGCCTCCACCTCTATTCTCAAACTAGATGTTATGATATCATATGCCAGGCTTTGTTGCACTAAGCGACCTCCATTCGAAAGCGCTATAAACCCCCATCCACTTCGTCTGCCCCTCAAAACAGAGCCACCTGTTTAGACAATCACATCCCCTGGGAATTTTAATAAATTATTTGTTGAATTTATGATTCTGCAGCATCAGCTGGCCAGTTCCTGCACTCACATCTCAGAGTGATTAGAACTAGGGCTGTAACGAATATTCGCTTCGTATTCGCTTTGGGGCCGAATAGTGGACCTACTAGCTATTCGGTATTCGGCCGAATAGTGGCGGTCGGGCCGAATACGAATAGTGATTTCTGCATACACTGTGATGGACTAAAATAACTCTCTCATTAATAATGTCACAATTTATAGCCGACTTTTCTTGATTTTCGCCGCAAAACCCCTGTCAAACGCACCCAGTTTTAGAACCTCTGCTGTAATGCCTCGGAGTCAGGCGCTGTTACCGCGAAAGATTTAGGCATCGCTACTGTTGTGTAAAAAAAGGCATGAAGAAACTTGAAAGTGTATCTGGGTGTGTGTGATGTGTGTGTGTGTGTGTGTGTGGGGTGTGTGTGAGAGAGAGAGGAAGAGAGAGAGAGAGAGAGAGAGAGAGAGAGAGAGAGAGACAAAGAGAGAGCATGCATTTTTTGTTCTTTCGGGGTTTCTTTTACCAAATAAAATTGAAGATATTGCAAACGAGAATATGGTGGTGCATTTAAATTACATCGAACGATCGCCTGAACGAAAAATGATTTAAATGTGAATTTGGCACATGGATAAAATCAGATGAAAGATGCATTACTAAAATAAAAAAAAACAAAATAGGACAGGCAAAAACTGCATTTTATATTTTAAAAAAAAGAACATCTTGAGCAATATATCGCTGTCTTGCTTGCTACATACATCCAGTTTTAACATATGGCTATGAGTCCTGGACAATCGGTAGCCAGGCCAAACAATTTTTTGAGGCCTCAGAGATGTGGTTTTACAGAACAATGCTTAAAATACATTGGACAGCTTAAAAAAAGCAACCACTAGGTTTTGAAAGAGGCGGGAGCCCGAAGACAACTAATCGCAGACATCAGAAGAAGACAGTCATCATTTTTCGGCCATCGTATAGAAAGAGTGAAAATTGAACATGTGGTGACCACTGAAAAGATTTGCGGAAGGAGAGATAGAAAAAGACAACGAGAGAAGATTCTTAACAGTCGTTGCATGTCATGGAGGTGTGTCAGCACACAAACTGATACATGCTGCAGGAGATCGCAGATTGTGGCGAGGCAAAATCGCCACATCAGTCGGCGAGGCACCTGATGATGATGATACACTATTCGTATTCGTATTCGGCCCAATAGTTGGTCCCACTATTCGTATTCGGCCGAATAGTGAAAACCACTATTCCGTACAGCCCTAATTAGAACCCTACACAATTCTACCTGAAAGGACACATTGACCCACTTTAGGAAAAATGAACAAATTCAATACAAGATCTGTATAAAATCCTCTTTCAAAACATGATTTATTTAGCTTGCCGGAAAGTTGAAGCTATATTACGACTATTCCTCTGTCTAGTGGTTAAAAAAAACCAACTGTTTATGAGAAAGATTATTTTCACAGCTAAGTGACTTGTCGCACGGATGATTTTTTGGCAACACAATGAAAATATTTTGTTTTTGAGAAATCAAGAAACAAAAGTTTTCAGCTGTTATTTAGAGCTTTTTAGAGTATTATATAATTTCTATGAATGTGTATTCACAATCTTTATTATGCATTATAATAAATATTAAACGACGATATATTTTCATTATCTTTATTTTCAACAGTTTTTATTTTTATTTTTAGGTTTTTCTAAATGAGATGATGAAATTTGAAACGATAGGGGGCATTATTGTTTTATATATCTTAGGATCTCATCAAGCCTAAATCCTACCTTAAACTAATTGTTACTTTTGACTCTGTGTTGACCAAAGTTTGTGTGATTTATGGAAGCATTTATCGATGGGATCCTTATTGTTGATAAGAAGTCTTCATTGCAGAAGGAGTTAAATAAGGAGTTAAAGTTAGAAATGGAATACAGTGCCCAAGCACAAATAGATCATTAGTGTCTGAAAGGATGGCGTTGCTAGGAGTTAACAATGGATCTGGCTGATGCTCAACACTCAAGGGAAAGCTGAGACGGATGTACAATCAGATTGATACTAGTGCCATCGGAATTAGAACTTTTCGCTTGCTGCTGAAGATGGGTACAGAACACTTATGGGAGCGTCACGAAAGCTATAATGTCGATTCTTGATTCAGCATTCTTAAATACAAGTTATTGTAACAGAAGAGTGGTCCGATTAAATTGAGGGGGAAAAATGCAGTGTGCAGAGTAATCTAACAACGTATGATAAGCTGCTTGGTAACGAATAAGTTAATTCAACGGATTCTATTTGCCAGTTAGACGTCAGCTGTGTCACCGATGTATTTCAGTATTCCAGGTCATACAGTTTGCTGATGAAAGAATACTACTACTTGTGCATGATAACCGGAAGTGGAGTGTACATTTCCAGCCTCAAGGTCTTTCCACATGAGGGCAATTTCAGATTTTTATGTAATACATTAAGACTTGCCAATGTGTGCTTCGCGCACCGTTATTGGTAAGCGCAAATGCCAATTTCTTTACGCGAAGGGAGCTTTTGCTTTTTTAAGTCAAAATATTTAATGTGGCTAATAGTAGCCGTCTAAACAGGTGGGGAATTTCTGCAAGTGGATCACATGTAGGTAATGAGAGATTTCTACAAGCTTGTAGCACGGAAGAAGCTTTGGAATTTTCAAATTCCTATCGATGTGGATTTCAAAAAAAAAAAAAAAAAAAAATTGGACTGGATTTCTGTGAACCCAACCTAAAAGTGAGTATGCAGAAGTGCAGTGGGAAGTAAAGGCGGTCAGCGTCATGTGAAAGAAATCACCTGTTAAGTTGTAGCTGGTCTGTGCAAATATTGTACTAGCAAGAAATATCCAGTGGGAGTAAAGTGGGAACAAAATGGATTCTTTACTTTCACTAACTCAAGAACAGATTGTTGGTATAGATCAGTGGTTCTCAACCTATGGGTCGCGACTGTTTAGGGGATCGAGAGACCTTCACAGAGGTCGCCTAGACCTTTGGAAAACACACATTTACTGAAGTTCTGAAGTAGCAACGAAAATAATATTATGGCTGGGGGTCACTACAACATGAGGAACTATACTGAAGGGTTGCCGCATTAGGAAGGTTGAGAACCAGTGGTATAGATACTGGTTGCAGAAGAGGCGAGATGACACAGAGAAAACACTGTTTTGTTGTTGTTGTTGGTGGGGGAAGGGGGAAGGGTGTTAGGTTTGTGGGAGGGAGGGAGGGGGGGGCACTTCCGACCCTCTCTACTGGCATACACATTTTCATGCAAAAAATGGGGTGGCGCTAAAGGTACCTAATCTTTGTTTAACAGAATACGAATATTCAGAATGTTTTGAAAAAAAGAACACAGCAGACAATGACAATATAACAACATAACGAAAAATGCCAAAGACAAACACGTTCTATGGAGATCATCTTGTTAGTCATACACAGCAGTAAGTTAACATCGTCTTGACAAACTGACCCATCATCTTGTTAAGCATACACAGCAGTAAATAAACACAGGTCTAGACAAACTGACTCAGCTATTGTCTGCTGCTAAAATTGGGCGTGAAACTAACCGCCAGATTTAACACATCTTTAAGAGTCACGAGATGTGACTAATCCGCCGCAAACAAGCTGCAACCATTGTTCACCAAGTCGTTTAATATGGTTATTCTGTTGATGTGTTTAACAGTTCTCGCAATGATAGTTAGCTGTCCCTCGGACACTTTACGGATTCAGCCGTAGCAAATCCATTGATTTTCTCATTTCCCACGAGGCGGATGTTACAGGGAAAATACGGTCATGTTAAACTGACAATGGGCTTAGTATTTGTACAGAAAATGTGCGCCCCTCATATCCTTAAGCAACGTCATCGGTTGGGTGATGGAAACGTTGGGTTTCTATCACCATAAATACTTTATTGACTGGCATGGAAAGGTCATTTTTCTACTCCTCAAGAACATAACAAACTAAATAAGCATATGCACGGGCTTCGTCTAAGCAGTTTACCATTGTGTGCTGTCTGTGCAGACAACAGAACATGTCCTGCAGCAATGTCTCTCGTACAGCCCATTAAGAAGGGAATAGTGGCCCACGGAGTCAACACTTCACCCAAAGTTGTATGGAAATAAAAGGGAACTCCTAAAAAACAGTCAAGTTTTTCACAAGAACTTGTCTGCCGGTGTAAATAGGCAAGCGAATGCAAGCAGAAAAAGAGAAAATAGAAGATGAATCATTATAAATAAGCCAGTCAACGGACCGCTGAAGCAACGAGAGCTCTCGAACTACGCTAATAATTTCTTTAACGATATCCGTAATACTAATAGGAACATTTGTGTCAGTGAAAGGAATCGCAGACAAGACGAACAAACCAACGGCGTGATTCGCTTTGGGTTCTCTGTCAGTCTAGCGTCAGCGTGTGATTCTGTACTGCTGGCACTAGCTACTACTCATTGTTTATTAGTCAACTACTGGTCGCTAGGATGCAACGTTTGATGATGTCGTCACTACTCGTGTACGCATGTTGCTGAGTTCGGTAAGCATGCTTTTGTGGTTTTCATACAAATGAGTAATATATAAGTTAACTATAAGTCGTGGTGTCCGAGTGGTTTGTGCACTTTCTTATCTACGCTGGTGACCAAGGGTTCAACCCTCCATACTGTAAGAAGTGTATTTTTTCTGGAAGGTTTAAATTCGACATTCGATATAATGTGAAGCGATTATCCCGCTTACTGGTGTAAACAAGAAAAAGGGCGCCTGGGTAGAGAGATATAGAGAGAAAGGGGAGGGAGGGGCTGGGGGAGTAAGTGGATGTTGAGCTTGTATGTAAATAAATCAGGACCTCTGTCAGTAAGCAGTCTGTGTTCACACTTACGATATCCCAGACTAATAAGTTCTAGGACCTTTAATTTAAACATGCAACTCTCTGTGCGGGTTCCAGGACCCCTTTTTAGATGAGAGGATGGGGGGAAAGGGGGGGGGGGATAGAAAATACACCACTGCCTTCCTAGCAAGAATGTTGTTAAGAGCGACTAAGTTGGAGCACATTAGACTGAGAAGTGAGGAATAAACAGTCTGCATAAATGCAAGTTTCATCTGTAAAGCAGGTGTGCACACAAAACTCAAGTTCTCAAACAAGATGAAAGTCCAGAAGCCCACCAACAACCACAGCTTCGCAATTCCGACTTACAGAGGTCAGCTGATTATAAATAGAACTCTCCACTCCCCCTCCCCCATGGGTTGATTGCCCCATCTTGAGGGGGGGGGGGAACAAATAACACGTGAAAATATTAGGTTGCGTTCAACTCAAGTATACCTGTTATTGTTTTGATTTTATTCTTCTTCAAGTGTGGGTGTAATACCAAGTAGGGGATCATTGTCTCCTTCTTCATGCATATTGGGCATATAAGGCTAGACCTATATTTTATAGACTAACCGGCACTCGCTGGGTGAGATTATCAACATCACGCCAGCAGCCTTTACTTCCCACTACCCTCTTAGTGCTGGGAACCAAAGTCATTAAAAAAAAAAGTAAAGCCTTCTAATCTGCAGGCGAGCATAAAGCTGCTCCACCACGGCAGCTCCCATACGGTTTCTATCTACTCTATCCAAAAAACCTTGTGTGATCTACATACACAAGATTTAGTTGATCGTGTAATGGGATAGCGTTCTCACAGACGTGTCTCAGACGTAAGACTTGCTGCTCAGATAACCACAATAAACGTCTAAGGAGACAGCTGTTCAGTCCACGGAACTTGAGCGCTCAGGCATATAGAGTAAAGTAAAGTAAATGGGTATTTTCCATGCCTTTCAGGCGTATTGGGTATACAGGGCTAGACGTACATTTTATAGACTAAACGACCTTGGTGAATGATGTGGTCAGCATCACGCCTGTCGCTTTTACTTCCTAGGACTGTACCTGGTAGTTACTCAAGGCTGGGTCGACCTGGGAGCCAAGGCGAAATAAAAAAAAAATGCAGCACTCGACAAGAAACGAACAAACTACCTACCGAGCCCCAGCTGAGCGCCTAGCCGCTAGTTCACGGCGGCTGCCCAGGCACACAGAGGGCATCCGAAATTGGTTAGGGGGGTGAGCTTAACCACCCCCCTCCTTTACACACATTATAATTTTACCCCCCCCCCCCCCAACACCAGTAATGATTTGACCTTTCCCCCACCCCATACAATTTTTCACTTTAGTGCCGTATTGGTCTTTCCGTCAGCTATGTGTAGATATTCTGTTGTCAAGCATTTGTTTAGTCATTTAATATTTTGCCTTTAAATGTATTATTATATTATTATGACTCTTTCAAGGCATAATACTTACTTCAAACAAGTATTTATAACACTTAAACGGGGCTTTAACCCCCCATGAGCCCTCGAAATTATAACAGGGCTAAGCTCTCGCCAAACCCTCCCCAATTATCTCTTTGCGACAGCGCCTCTGATTCAAGTAATAAAACAACTGTTTTACGTTGTCAGTTATGTTAGCACAATGTTGTGACCACAGTGAAATCTGGTTATGCTTCTCATCCTTTTTAGAGTGACATTTTTCGTTATTTGAAGCCCTACTCTGGCTTTTGCCAGGGACCGCAATATAGCCTGGCCATAAATATAACCAAAAGGCTGAACGCGGTTTCTGGGACCCCTCCACGGTGATCCTCACCCACATGGTGGCACATTGTGTCATCGGGTGTTTGTCGCTTGTGTGATGTCCTGGTGGGGTAGAAAGTCAGTCAGTCGTGACCACAGGGAATGTTAATACTGTTTGTGACACAGGTCGGCAGCGTGACAGTTACGAGCACCCAGTGGCACTGAACATGGTTCAACGGTGGGGTTGGGTCAAGAATAAAAGATGCTGGCAGTGCGTACTTGCCGCCTGGCCTGGCACAGGAGGATGATGACGATAGTGATAAAAAATAATGCAACCATACATAGGAAGTTTGAAGTTTCAAGTTTAAACAACGGATCAACATCATTGCACACGGGTAGTCACCCATAAGTGCTTCGTACTTCTTCTAACTCAAGTCTGGGTCCGAAGAAGCTCGGCACAGTGCACAGGTTCTGTAGCACCGCCGTGGTTCCTGAAAAAATGTGGGTAGATTTTTAACTCCAAATTTTGCTCAGGCAGCGCCGTTAGGCTACTCTTTTCGATTTCCCACTGCCAAGAGATTTTGTTTTACGTGCGCAACGATGCACACTGGCGTCTGATCTCATTACCCAGAGACCAGGGGGAATTACTAGAAGTCCTAGTCCACGTGAAAAAATCCCAGCCTTAACCGGGCATGAACCCGGAACCTTTGGCGGACACCATGCCTCGAGACAACGCAACCCCTCCCCCCTCCCCACCCCTCCCCCTTCCCCTATCCTATATGGATTGACAGCCGCAGAATGATGTGACAAGACCTGTCAGAAATTAGGTTACAGCAGTGCGAGACGCGATAACCGATTTCCGTATCAGTCCTGTGCAGCCAGTTGTCCAGTTTTGTTTGAAGTTGTTCAGCTTGTGAAAACGTTCGAGGCCAGTGAGAATGGAAGCCTTCTTCCTCAAAAGAAGTCGAGTGTGACTATTTATAGGGGAATTGGCACCACACTTATACACACATTCACGCACACTCACACACACACCAACAGATGCACACATACATACTCAAAAATATACAGACAGAAAGTAATATATTAGCAAACGGCTTGTTTGTATCAAAGCCGTGGGTTCCTTGGTATTTTACTAAGTGTATATCTATAGTTAGAGCTATGTTACTGAATTTACTATTGTCATATATCCTTCTGTGACCAAAATATCTGTTCATTATCTTCTGTGTCTTGAAGTCATTGTTCTGTGTTACACATAGAATCCTCCAAGCCATGATGTCAGATTGTCTAATACCTGTTATTGCAGTTTTCTCATGCTTCTTTAGTGGGGCTGCGTGGTCTTGAGGCGTGGTGTCCGCCTCGAGTGCTAGAGGTTCCGGGTTCAATCCCCTCTAGGGGTTTTGGGTTCAATCCCCGGTAAGGGCTGAGATTTGTTCACTTGGACTTCTACTATTTCCTCGTGGTCTCTGGGTAGTGAGATCGGACGCCCGTGTGCATTGTTGCGCACGTAAAAAAATCCCTTAGAAGTTCGAAATCGAAAAGAGTAGCCTAACGGCGCTGCCCGGGCAAAACTGGAAATTAAAAATCTACCCAAAGTATTTCAGGATCCTCGTCGGTGCACTGTGCTGAGCTTCTTCGGACTGAGACTTGAGTTAGAAGAAGAAGGGAGCACTTATAGGTTACTTTCCGTGTGCCATGATGTTGGTTCTTTGTTTAAACTTCAAACTTCTGTTTATTATTTTTTTCTTGGTCCGCCTAAATACCCTATTCTGGTTTTCCTATTCTCGGCACATTGAAAGTATGTGTACTGACTGCTTCTAATGCGAAACAAAAGCCTCCTGTAACGAACTTTATTTCTTTCAAGGCATATACATTACGACTTTAATCTGACCACGATGTTCTTCTAATCGTCCTCTTTTCAGCCATTTCTGTAGCTTTCACATAAGTGATCATCGATGTGTTGACTGTCTATGATTCACTTCCATACATGTCGACTACTTTATGTACAATTTCTGATCTATGTTTCTAGTGTTTCCAGGGATATATTGTCGAAGAAAAAGCTCAACATATCCAAACTACTCTTAAACTAACATGTCGTAAAAGGCGACAAATCAAGAATATTCTAAAATCTGATGTAATAGGCTTAAAGTCGTGTATATAGCAGACATCTCTCCCCCCAACCTCCAACTCCCATATATTCTCTCTGTTTACATGCTTCTCGTATTCCAACCACCATGTTCCCGTCAGTTAAGAAGACAGTTTTCTCAGGACGCCCCTGATTCGGAAATCTTCTAACCGACTCAAGAGTGTGACAGTCCTAGCGATTGTACTTTCATGCAGGGCAGCTCAGGAAGTCCTAAAACTTCTCGGTCCCTCGTCACAGGGAAGACCCGCTGCACGCTGTCCCATAAATAGAAGCACAAAATTGGTTCACAGTGATCGGCTGTTCACACCGTTCTGGAGTAGGTGGGTTTATACGTTTGATCATGTCCGGTAATGTTTCGCTTGTAAAAGGTGTCTCTGCTCGCAACCTGCTAGACACTGGGTCCCCAAGCCCGTGTTTTCTTCTTTAATGTTAGCGCTAAGTCTGAGACCAGCATCGTTAGCAATTTGTCACCTCTAGGATTGCAGGCCGCAGCATTAATACTTTAAGGATGTGAATCCTACTTATACAAATCGCGGTAAGCCCTGTTCAACCGTTATTTTATACAGGGCCTCACACGGTTAACGAAGTAATCTCCAGTCTTGACCAGGCAGGGATGATACTACTCATTTTAAAGAAAATATTATCTCATATTGACACAAACAATACATTGCACAATTTATTACCTGGCATATTTTCTGTGTCTCGTCATTATTACATTGTTAAGTAAACTTATAATGAAGCACACAATGAAACCGTTTCTTACTGAAATGCATAAAACACACTGCCGAGTTGCTGTACCTCTATCGGCCGGAATTTTAAAATCAGTCACGTGATTTTACAATCTTTAATATCAGTGTATCCCAAACTTGTCTTGGAAGCATCGCCTTTTGTTAGTTAACATTTTTTCAACGGCGTCCTAACCTAAGTAAAAGTTTAACTATTCGTGTCTTAGTTAAACTAATTATGACGTTTTTACAATATTTCTCACCGGCCCTTGAAGAGGTCGCGGCGCCCCGGAGAGCCACGGCGCACAGTTTTGGAACCACTGTTTTAAATTATAACACCATCTTTACTGGGTCACAAATATGATCAGCCTTAGTTGGGCGCCTAGCCACTAAATTTAGAGTCAAAAGCAGCCAATATAAATGGAAAAATTACTACACACAGAAACCAAAAAGTATCATTGCGAGAAACTCTGGCATGTCGGTCCAAAGCTCTCCACTTCAAATCCCGATCGAGGCAAAAGATTTTAAGAATTGATCTCAGCTCCCAGGTCGACTCAACTGGAAATGAAAGCATAAATAATATGTAAATTAAAGGCAGACGGCACCATGATAGGTTACTTCAAACCGGTGTGGGTTCTGGGGTCCCACTGTGAGAGAAAAAAGTAATACATGCACTGCCTCTCCAGCATTTTGTAAAACGCCCGCTTTGAAGTCCTAGTGTATCTGCCTGAGGGAAAGTGAACAACAGTCTGCATACAAATAAGCTAGATCTGTACAATGGTGTACGCAGCACTCAGTTTGGACAAGACCTTAGTCCAGAAATGGACGAGCAACCAGAACTTTTTCACACAGTTTACAGATGGTGAACGCAAAGAAGAAAGAAAGTGCAGGAATGCCGGAAGTGCGATAAGGAACTATCATTTTTTTTTTTTTTACAAGTATCCGGAAACCATGAGTTCTTACCCCTTTGGCTCGGTACTATAGATATCGCAACCTTCGGTATTGATTTCATGATAGATACAGTAAATCTGGGAGAAATGTGGCTTTTCTGCCTACCCCCGGGCGTGAACCCGGACCACAAGTAGTTCGACACCCGGTCACCGCAAAGTCCGGTTTAGCCAACTGCGCTAGAGAGCCGGGCAGGAAAGATAATAAACAGTGTGTAATGAATATATATTCAAACATCGCCAGCTGCAAATTAAACATAGACCCCCACCCCCTTCCCACTCCCACCCTACTTGGGCAGGAAACTAGACAGGACAACAATCTAAGTAAAAATAGACATCTGGGCCCTGGTTCAGCAACTAATGTGAGTGCATGGTGCGACCATGTGAGCTGTGAATTTCACTGACATTGACTGTTATTTCGGCTTTCGGAGACATGTGTTGTAAATTACGTATCTGGAAAATTGCGAATGGCTGGTTGCCAAAGAATTGGCCTTGTGTCGTATGCTGTAATGCGAGTGCACCTGCCGGGGTGTCATTACTGCTGCTTTCATCAACTTCTTCTTTCTTCTTCTTTGGACCCTTTCCACGCTTTTAGGCGTATGTGACATATAGGGCTAGACCTATCAACTATTAGTAGTTAATCTAATAACAGACTGTATCATTTGGCAGCTCTGAGGGCCTTATGGATTTGATGCGTGTGTGAGGTGTTAAATGTTGCCGTGACTTATGTCTGTTTGCTTGTCACGAGGGACAGAGCTGGGCATTTTGTATAGTTTTCACTGGCTAGCTAGCAATTACTGCCTTTATTAAACCACTTTTGCAGTGTAGGCAGGGGGGTCTTTGAGCCTGATGATATACATCTGCATGGTTAGTGCTGTCGCCACAATTGTGCAGGTGAGGATTTTATTTTGCTCCCTACAGAAAAAAAAAGTCCCCAGCCTTACCTAAGATTCGAACCCGGGTCTCCCGCTTGAGAGCTCAACGTTGAAACCATTCGGCCAGCTGCTACTCAGTTTTGACCGGCACATAAAAGGAAACAGTGATGGGGTGACCTGTTGGCTATGATATTGGAACACTGACTGATAGCCTTCCAGAAAACCTAATGCAGTTTAAATGAATAATTCAGAATATCATGCATGCAATAAATGATAGAATATTGTAACATCGAGTACAGAGGGAAAGATAAAGCAGGTACTGTAGTTGTACGGAAAGATGCACGAAAACAGGACAAACAACCTAGATGTTATGCGTAAAAGCGAAAGGAACAAAACAACAACACGAGAACATTCATTAGGTTAAGTGCGATCGGAAATATTGGTTGTGGGGCTGGGGGTGAGTGGGTGTGAGAGGAGTAAAGAAGTCACCAGGATGTGAACTAATCTAGCAGGAAGGAAAGGCTGCCGCCAGTGCCTATACTAAAGGTGTGAATATCTGAAACAAAGCAGTTCTATTCAAAACGTGAAAAACAATACTCTACTCATCTATCAACAGGAACATCAAACTATGGAGTATTGACAGAATAAAAACATGAACAACAATACTCTACCCATCTATCCAAAAAGGTTAGCAGGAACAACAAACTACGGAATATTGACAAAATTTCCTTTAACTTCCTTCGTCTGATTCTATTAGTGCAAGAAATCCCCGTGAAATTAGTTGTTTTGCTACAACAAGATCCCTCGTAATTCAGAAATACACAGTTCAATTCCAGCTGTTGGAAATTTGTTAGCAGACCTCTTTTTGTTGATTTTGATAGTTGTATGGAGTGCCGACCATGCAACTGGCAATGACAGACTCAACTAGCGATAATTACAAGACCTGAACATTGAATGGCATGATGGCTGTGTGACATAAGTACTGTTTAGTTCACGTCAAAGCAGTTCAAAACTGTTTTGGAGGGCATGGGTACTGGAAAACAAGGCAGACAGACACACAAGACAATAAAGATATCTTGACCACGCAAATACATCCAGCCGGCAACAAGGAAAAATATCAGGATCTTGATCTAATTATCCGGCTTTGAAGTAAACGACGCGTTGTAGAGCTCCCGCTACACGAACGAAGAGCAGCGGAGCTGGTTTGTTTTCCTGACAGAACGGATCTGCGGTTGACGCAACTGTATACCTACCCAGGGACAATCAGTAAATCTTTAGGATCCCTTCTGACCATATTACAGTCACTTGAGAACAGTGGGTGAGGCGAGGAAACACAATAGGTCAGAATGCCAGAAGGAAAATCAGACTTGTTCAAATTAACAACCACACTGGGCTGTGAGTAAAAACGATCAGTAGCTGGTCCTGTGAAGATAAAAACTCAACAACTGATTTACCCCAGTTCTTGCCCTATCAAGCGCCATGGCAGATTGAAAAAAAAATATATAGAGCTGAAGACATAGTGCCAGGAAGGAGGGGCAGAGGCTGACTGTCGTATGGCAGTTTTGTCGCGCACCTTTACTAACGGAATATTTTCACAAATATTCCTGAGACAGGAGTGTTTTGAATGGTGGCTCTCGTTCGTCTAGAGGCCTAACCCTCGGTTCAAACTTTCCATTCAACCTGTCTCAGGGATGAGGTGACTCGAGCTCTGACTCCACAGGGTTATTATGAACACTTGGGTACCTCTCGGCCAGACGTCCCAACACTGTTATGCCCCCAGACTGGTAACAATGTAACACAGTCAAACAAGTAAACAACAGTGAATACGACAAGACAGGACTACCTTTCTGAATGACACAATGAATTCCAATAAGACAAAACTTTCCTAAGAACCAGAAGACAGATGAACTCAAAATTCAATGTAATAAGTTCACTGTAACAAAGCTGACGAAAATAACCTGAAGAATCAACTGAAAGAATACTGAATACTTTAAAGAACAATGCTAGAGAACGAGTCTTCCTCCTAATCTACGTCACTTTCCGTTATCATCATTGCCATTGCCAGTTGTCCAAGAAAAATTCCAAACTTGATCCTCTTTCAGCCGCCCGAGGGCCTGCTATATCGAAGAAGGGTCCTTTGCTGTCTTTTATGGTTTCCTTTTATTTGTGGTGTGTAGACACACCTGATATTATTGTTGTTTGCTTCCTTGCTGTGCTGCGTTGTTTGCGGTTTTGGGTTCTGGTGTGATCCAGATCTCTTTGCGATGATATTGAAGGGTACTAGCTGACTGTTGCTGGTGCTTGGCTTGCCTCGTGCTGGTCGCTGTGCTGGTGCCCTGTTGCTGCTTGGTTGCCGATCTAAAAGCCGCCGGAAAAAGCCAAAAAGCAAATATCCGTTGCTCCATCGATACAAACAATGTTCCTTTTCAGGACAACCAGGGCCGTCACAATCTGTTGTTGTGATCGGCCCAAAAAAAAAAAAAAATCTTTTTTTTTTTTTTTTTCCCACGGAGTGTGGAGAAGTAGTGGAGGTGAGATAGACTGCAAATGAGAGGTCAGTTTGCCCGAATGTGCCAGTAGATGTGATAGTGAGGTCGGGAGAATGAGAGTGACAGATAGAGGCAGGATCCATCCCGGTCGGCTGAGTTCGCTTGGTCTGAAATAAAAGTGAAAGGCAATTGTTAACATACACGTGGGGTGGGGTGGGGTGGCTTGACGGTGACTGGGATTCCCAAGTGCTGGTCCCCTTTGGTGCAATGCCCTCGGCTGTCTGCTTCGGGGCGTCGGGCGGCCTGTGGTATTTTCCGTTGTCTTCTTTTTTCTGAAAATAAACTAGATTAAGATTTTGGTTAGTTAAGTGGTGATTACGCGGTTATTTGCCATTAGGGCGGAGCGGATGGGAGTGGCTCCGGTACGTCGACCCGCTGTCCGGTTGGTGGTTGTTTGCTTAATGCTGTCCTTAAAGATGGCGGCTTGTTTGGTGGGCTCTTTCTGTGGCTATTAGAATTGGCGGCGGCCTCGTCTCCTGGGAGTGCCGTTATTCCAATTTTTCTTGCGAATTTGGATCAGGGCCGCATTAAATTCGTCATAGAATTGGTCAAGTAGTCGGCCCGCTTCTGTTTCTTCTGGTGTTTTGTCTTTTTTCAGGATGGTTTCATAGTGGTATTTAACGCAGTAGCGCCTACTTTCTTCGTCGTACTCCAGCTTGTGCGGGACAATATGCTCGTTGTATTCTTCAAGCAATGCTTCGAGGTCAGCCTCGCAGGTTGCGTCAGCTACTGGTTTCAGGCTGCTGAGTGGCTGCCTGGTGGCTGTCTCATCGCTTGGTTCTTCGTTCATATCGGGGTCTGTCATCTGTGCCTGGTGCTGCATCACTACCGCTTCGGTAAGTGTGCTTTTGTCGGTATTTGGTTGTTTTACAGTTTTGCTGGAGATCTTTCTTGCTTTCTCTAGCAGGACGCGCTCTGTTCTTGCCGCCAGCACTGCAGCTTCGGCTTCTGCTTTTGCCTGTATCATAAGGGTGACTTCTTTGTAAGTGCTCTCGCGGGCTTCCCTAAGTGCTTCGGTTTCTTTTCGTCTCTCCTCCCTTTCTTCCTGTCGGCGGGTCTCGTCTGCAGCTTTGTCTGCTTGTAATTTTTGTGTCATTTCTGTCAGGTTTTCTTGCATTCGTGCAGCCTCTGCTAGCCACTTCGTTTGCTGCGATACTTGTTCTTGTCTGTCGTCTTTCAGTGCTTTGATTTCGTCACGCATCTGCGATATCAGGTCTAGCATCTGCGTTCTGTCAGCGTCGGTGTCGGACTTTTCTTTGCGGAGAGCTCTGATTTCCGCTAAGATTTCAGAGATTTTTTCAGGGTCCATTGCGGCTGTGATCGTTTTGTCGGTTAGTCTGTCTGTTGTCCGTTGTGCTGGCTTCCAACTCGGTTGCTTTGGTGCTGCTGAGGACCTGGGTGCCACGTATCTCTCTCTGGCTGCTTCGTGGGCGGTTCTAAGTGATCTTTTGCACTGCTGGAGATACGGGCAGCCCATGTATCTCGCGCCGTGCGCACCGGAACAGTTGGAGCACTTGCGGTTGCTGTTCGGTCTTTTAAAATTAGTGTCAATTTTAGCCAGCGGGCACTCCTTGAATTCGTGCGTACCAGAACAGTATCTGCACGAGAGGCTGCTGCGGCAGGACGAAGCTGTATGCCACGCCTTATTGCAGCGTGAGCACTGCATGATGTCTGGTATGCTGGTCATAGGCTGCCGCTGCTTGCGTTGGCGAGGGGGTCCTTGCGTCGCTACTGAGGCGGCATCAGGCACCCCTGAAGGGTCGGCTCCCGGAGGAGCGGTCTCCTGTACTGGTGATCCTGGCGATTCGATCGTAATGGGCGCAGTGTCCATTTTCTACGACGATTATAAAAAGTTCTCGAATTTATTTAGAGGTTAAACGCACGCCCTAGGTCTCGGTTTAGAAAGTTTGTAATGTAAATTATAATTACCTAGGGCGTTGTTCCTTCCTCTGTTGATTCTTGTAGATCTGTGTTGCTGGTGGTTGTCGTTGGCTAGGTGCGTACACGGGCTGCTAATGACCCACCCGCAGCCGATTCCGATAACTCAGTCGAGACAGACTCAGCCGAATATCAAGCGATTCTGTCCAGTAGCTGGTTATCGAAAATCAGGCAACGAATGGATAGTTAGCGGGGCAACGTGTTCAGGCGAGGCGGGCTTGCGCGTTCAACGTGTTGCTCGGGCAAAGGCTGTCAGCGAAGTGTGATGTTATCATCATAGCTGAGGAGTTGGATAGATTGCAAAGGCCCATTTGGAATTACGCTGCCTTTAATTGTCACTTTGACTTATCTGTTTAGATCTTGTAGCTCCTCAGGATGCCGGAGTGAAGTTTCAGACCCTCTCACTTTGTAGAATGACTACACAGGAACGATGTGGGTTCTATAATGGTTCAAGGATGATCTACTCATGATCGGAAGATGTCGACTCTAGTACCGTCTGCACACTCAGCAACGGCAGTACCCGCCACGTCAAAGGCTTCTTTGGTGAAGCTAGGTGGAAGCACTCAATTAGACGGTATCAGGTAGTAGCACTCAGTTAGATGGTGCCAGGTGGAAACACTCGGTTAGTCGGTGCCAGGTGGAAATACTCTTCAGGCCACGGACGCTCGTTGGATCTTCAGAAATCCTGAAAAACACAAAGCAACACCCATGAGCGAACCGTACCCAATGCACCTAGTCAATCAATGTTCTTACCATCTCCTCATGCTCAGATAACTTGAGGTTAGTCCAAACCATGAAGGTTGGTTACCTCTATCTTGGAATCCATTCAGTTTACCAGAGTGAGCACCAGATCATTAACTCGAATAGTTTCTGAATTCAGTCCTGTAGCGAAAGCCAGGCCATTATTTCCCATCCCCTTCAATATACCTTTTTCACTAATTGGAAAGATAAGGTAGAGGAGATGAAATCAAAACTAAGATCGAAGGAAATATGCTCCGAAAGTAGTACGACAGTCTAAGCTTGTTGTGGTTACGAAGCTCCTAGCAACAGCGGATATGACGTCATGCCTGCCCCGAAGTTCCTTGCCATTCATAATGGTTCAGCGACTCACCAAGTTCAGAGACCGAATAACAGCAAACAACTAATCATATAAAGTTAACAATACCACAATTACACTCCAGATAGGTGGACTGATTGATCCGAAGGCCGGTTCGAAGAATTCTCCGAGAAATTTCAGCCGAAAGTGCATCCCAATCATTCGCCGTCCTCCATCGCAAGGGTCGTAGACAAACAGATTCGCATTATCAGTCTGCTGACCCTACTTACCCACACTACAGACACTCTGAGCACACATATTCAATTAATAACCCTTATGAAAACTCACCCACGATAAATGAAAAGAGAATAAAGAATCTTGTCTTTTTAACGGTCAAGTGGCAACACACCAGAAAAGCATCTGCCTCATAGACCGGACCATAGAGAAGTGACGCATACAAATACGTTCCCCAACTACAGCAGTTGGCGTAAGAATCCTGCTCATGTATGCAGTGCAATGGCCAAACAATTTATTTTAAATTGGCGTAGAAAATGTGTCCTAATGTGTAAATCGACACTAAAAGCCTAAAAGAATCAATATCATAGGGATTTATAGGGATTTTTCTTATCTGGACCCCCCCCCCCCCCCCCACAACAAACGAACTAGATAACTACGGTTGGCCCATTGTATATCATAGTTACAATGACGATTCTGGGGGTGTTCAGACTGTGGAACTGCTCAAGGCGGTAGATGTGTGTATACTGTCATGCGAGACTGACCAATACGAAGATGAACAAAGGATGTTAGTAACTTCTTGGATGTGAAACTGCACGAGGCGGGAGAGGAAAGCTAGGGTCTGGCAGGCAATAATGAGAGCGAGGTTCTGCAAATGATCTGCTACACGATGATGATGACAGGGCTGGGAGTGAAAACAACAGTCAGCGGGCGGCGCAGAAATGGAAAACCAACAACTGATTGACCGCAATTCTTGCCCAGTTTTTGTTGCTATATATAAAGGTAGGTGTGCCGGAAGGTGAGAGAACAAGCGTCTGGGGTTCGCGTCAAAAGCAGGTGGACGGCGCTTATTGCATGGATTTTAGGCATAATTATTATAGCGTCTAGTTTAAGAATGAAAGTGTGGCCATTTACATCAGTTTACTGCTGGCTAGACAACCGTCTGCACACACAGACACACAGCACACACACACACACGCGGGTACGCATGCAAACATGCACGCACGCACGCACACTCGCAGGAGGTGATTGTTAAGGACACAGAAAGCATACCGAGAAAGGAGTCAGATATGCTTCGTACAGTGTGGCATGCATCGCTTTGTGAGTCGTCGGTGGTGAGTGTCCTTTGAGTGTGTTCTCTAAAGCACATCGGCGTGTTGGGAAGTAAGCAATCATGCAGACTGACTTGTTCAACAACGCTTTGTGATGAAGTGATGTACCGTAGGTAAGGCATGCGTAGTCAAGACCTCTTGGGAGGAAGAGAACTCGGAAGAGGTAACATATTACAACCGTTAGAACAAAATGAACTTAAGGGGTGGGTGAAGAGGTTCTGGTCGACGCTCAACGCTCATAGGAAACGAGAGACCAGCATAAAGTCAGCCTTTACCTGGCACCATTAGTTAGAAAACTATGCACTGACTGTTGTGTAGTGGATAAGAGCCTTTAACTAGAATGTCCTGAACTCGCATTGTCGGTTCTTAAACTCAATCCTATTCCTCATAGGATGGCCGAGGACGGTATATCCCCTCCAGCAACGCTGTTCTATAGGCGAATCTTGTCGTCAGCCACCTGCTGGACACATCATCCAGACAGCAACAGTAGGACCCAGGCCTACAATAAGAACATGCTTGACGACATAGCACGTGCGATCACATCAACTTCTAAACTGGCAATGCACTGTTTTAAGGTTATCTGATTTCAAAACTGACAGTCAGCATATGGAGTACTGACAGAGTAAGCAGTTTCAAGCGGCAGTATATCACTGACCACTTTACAGATCTGGGTTTCCGGTAATTAATTATATAATGTTCGCCAACCTGGAATTTCTTGTAGGGCAATCTCTCCTTCCTGCAATCGCCTCTCAAGTTAGAATAGCCGGTGCTTCCTTTTAGCTGTTCAGTCCAAGCACCCTCCCCTCCCCACCTTCATTTAACTCGTACCTCTACGCACAAATTGGGACATTTTCCTGGGTCATTGGGTAGATAAACAAATGTCAACACGCTAGACATTGTATAGAGGCTTTGAAAAGCATCCACGCAACAGAAACAATTGGAGGAAGAAGAGGCAAAGACAGATGGAGGAAGACGAAGTTTGACAGTCTACAGCGACAGGATAGAGAGACCGAGAGAAAAGTTACTAGATAGTCTATGACCATAGAAATGATGAATAACTTTCACCAGAAGTCAGTCAAAATCATGGAGATCAACATCTTTAAGAGGTATTGCGCAACGCCATCTATTAAGTCACCTGATGATGATACGAATTCGTGATTCATTTGCCGAAAAAAAAAACCGGTGGGAATTACATGTCCGAAATACAAGACTGATGAAACAACAATAGGTAACTGAGATAGAAGATTGATGAAACAACAATAGGTTCCCAGGTAGAAGATTGATGACGTTGCTACAACACGAGCTCATCCGTCAATCTTGTCTAGCTGCAGGCTGCCCGTGCAGTTTGCTGCCCTTTCTGTTTTTTTCTACCTGTATTCGGACTGTCACTTCTGCTAGAGCCAGGCACACTGTATGGGCAAGGCTGCCGAAATTGTGTTTGGAATACAACTATACCATTCTTGAAAAGTTTGGGTTTAAAACAGTTTGAAACGCCTTTTCCCATACTCACTCCGTTTCTATGTCAGTGTTTTTGGGAGATTTATGTGATGAGCTGATAAAGGCTCCGAAGGCGTTTGTGTTTGTGATAATGTGAAGGTGAAGCTTACAGGTTCTGTTTCTCGTTTATTTGATATCTTTTCACGATATATCTAAGCTGTTCAAATTCGGTAGCTCAGTTTTTATGAGCCAATCATCGTTGATGTTTACTGTTCAATGATCTGTGTATAAACATGAACCTTCTCTGCAAAATAGTCGCAACAGGCTGCAATTTCTCACTGTAAGAGCATTTTCCTCACTAGACGAGGCGTCCCATGCATTCTTTGATCACATTATGAAAAAGCTGGAGCACATTATCATTGTGGGAATATTAGAGGAATAAAGAATCAGTTAGCCGGGAGGAAATTGTGCTGGAAAAATTGACATCATGACATTCAGGATCATGTGTGTCAGAACTGATTAAAAGTACACGAGACAAATGCAGTAGATAGACAATCATAACAACTACACCACACGGTACGGACTATAAAAAGAATGTGCATTATGCCATTATTCTGTTTACTTCCTGACCCCCGACTTTCTGAGAATGTTGTTATTTGTTATAGTAATATGACCAAATCCAGGGGGGGGGGGGGGGGGGGGGTGAAATCTCATCACGATCTAATAAAAAGATGTCAAAAACATGAAGAGAAACATCAATTCTCTTAGCTGAGTAAAATAGTAAAGAGGAAATTACAAGTATCCCTTGAAATGAAACTGGTATAGTGGTTCTGAAAATAGCCCAATAAAATTAAAATGAAAACAAAATACAAATGACACTGTGTAAATAATGTTGCCATTGCTAATGGGACACACATTTATTTCCGCTGACAACACTAATTGAGAATTATGCCGGAATTATGTCAGTTAATTATAAACTTCTGCGGCCGTGATCAACACCGACTGGGGCTTAATGTCACGTATAAAATTGCTGGGATAATAATGGCCATGTTTTACAAACATACAGACAGACCAGTCAGCAGGTAGACAGACAGACAGACAGGCAGGCATAGGCCTACAGACAGACGGACATATAGACAGACAAACAGACAGACAGACAGACAGACAGACAGACAGACAGACAGACAGACAGACAGACAGACAGACAGACAGACAGACAGACAGACAGACAGACAGACACAGACAGACAGACAGACAGACAGACAGACAGACAGACGACGGACGGACGGGACGGACGGACGGACGGACGGACAGACAGACAGACAGACAGACAGACAGACAGACAGAGGGACAGAGGGAGATAGATAGATACGGATAGATAGATAGATAGATAGATAGATAGAGGATAGATAGATAGATAGATAGATAGATAGATAGATAGATAGATAGATAGATAGATAGATAGATAGATAGATAGATAGATAGATAGATAGATAGATAGATAGATAGAGATAGATAGATAGATAGATAGATAGATAGATAGATAGATAGATATAGATAGATAGATAGATAGAGATAGATAGATAGATATAGATAGATAGATAGATAGATAGATAGATAGATAGATAGATAGATAGATAGATAGATAGATAGATAGATAGATAGATAGATAGATAGATAGATAGATAGATAGATAGATAGATAGATAGATAGATAGATAGATAGATAGATAGATAGATAGATAGATAGATAGATAGATAGATAGATAGATAGATAGATAGATAGATAGATAGATAGATAGATAGATAGATAGATAGATAGATAGATAGATAGATAGATAGATAGATAGATGTGTCCATCCATGAATTCACTGCTATGTGGATGGATATGTGGATGAATAGAAAGATGGATCGATAGCACAACCACTGAAATAGTGGACGAGCACAAGGAACCCTGGACTGATGGATGTACTGATAAATGACGCTTTACAGCAGCGGTTCTCTACCTGTGGGTTGCGACCCCCTTTTTTTTTAGTCAAACGACCCTTTCACGTGGGTCACCTTAGACCGCGGGAAAACACATATTCATTGAAGCTATGAAGAAAAAAAAATTGTTGTGAGAGGGGAAAAAAGGTTGGGTGGGGGGGGGGGGGGGGGGGGTGGTGTCGCCACAATTTGAGGAAACTGTATTAAAGAGTCGCGGCGGTAGGACAGTTGAGAGCTACTGCTATACAGGATGTTTCCGACTACGCTTCGAAAACATTAATCACAATTAACAAACGCCACAGCTTACATGACCCAGCGAGTAACAAATTTACGTTGTTACCGGACGTTACGCGTAACTTTACCGTGAGCCGGAAACAGGCTCCCTGTGGCCCATGATGGGCCAGTCACGTCAGCTCTCAGATGTATCGATCTTCGTTTGATGAATTCAGGTTCCTTTTGTTATGAGCAAAAACCGTCGTAAACATCTCGTCTGTTAACGCACAAATAGTTTCCTAATTAACGACCTGCTAACCAATAAATCTAGCGATGCTTTTGATCATTCTGGGAATTGACTAACACCTCTTTACAATTTGTTTTTAAAATGTCAGATAGATGGCTATTCGTGTCGTCCATAAATAGTGCAGTGTTTTAACCAGCGTCCATGTCTGTCAGTGCATTGATTGAATGGTTTGTCTCCTCCGGGATGCTGCCTGAAAGTTTACTATCTGAGGACTGATATTTAAAATATCTCAATGCGGATGACAGGCCTACATGCGTAGATCCTGGATACCCTCTTCAACCTCCATAGAAGTTAGAGTTACAGCACTCGTAACAGTTACATCAGCAAGCTATGACCTGCAAGTCTGTGGGAATATCATCACATCTGTTATCTTTCACTGAAACAATTCTGGCACATCCCTTCAGCTCTTGATATCTACTTCATGCATTAGCCTATGATATTACAACATCTAGTTTGAGAATGGAGGTGGAGGCAGTCACGTCAGCTTACCGCTAATTTTCCAGCAGCTTTACAAGCACCTAGTGATTGTCGCCGAAACTCAAGGCATGTTAAGAAAGATGGAGTCAGGTATGCTATGTGCTGTGGCAAACATCGCTTCAGATATCAACGGTGGTTACCGGTCAATGCACATTTTCGCCACGGCATGCAGACATGTTTTGAAATGAAGAAGCCGACAGATTGACTGGTTAGGCACCAGTTGAGGTGAGTTGAATTGAGTCGAGAATTGACATCACAGCACTCGGTGCCTTCCCATGCGTGCTCAGTCCTCATCTTCAGCAGCCAGCGCAGAGTTCCAATACTTATAGTACCGGTAACAATCTGGTTATGTGTCCGTCTTACCTTATCTCTTAGGGTAGTGAGCTGGGCAGAACCTCTGGTCTGCCCCCAGGTGCCTCATTCTCTCCAGGCCATAATAATCTTGTTTCTCTACTGATTCCGGTTGCTTGTTCCCATAGGGCCTTGACCACATCTACCTTGTCATGTATCAATTCACCATCTAGTGGTGCAGATCAAGCCAATCTGTCTGCGTGTTCATTACCCACTACGCCGGCATTGCCTAAAGAAAAGATCAAAAGTATGCTCACTACCAGTGATCTTTCAAGTGAAGCTTGCCACTCGGCTCGAAGCATCACTGTCTTCACCTTTCTCAGCATGCTTTTAGAGTCTGTGACAATTACGACATGTGTATGCATTTTGTTCTCAGGCACAGGAGAGCTGCTGTTACCGCCTCTACCTCCATTCTTATGCTACATGTTGTTATGTCGTATACTAGGCTGTCTTGCACTGAATATTTTCCATTGGCTTTTGCTACGAATCCCCAGTCACTTCTCTTTCCTCTCAACACTGAACCATCTGTACAGATAATAAGATCACCTGTGGGTGAATTGTCGCTAGGCAGCAATGGATGGGGGATTTATACATGTCAGGCTTAATGTAGTCAAGGCTCTTTCGGAGCAAGTGTACAGTGCAGAGGCACGACACGATCTTTATGGTCTAGAGAGAATGGTACAGCTAGGAGTGACCAGGAGATCTGGTCGACATTCTATGCTCAGAAAAAAGGTGAAATGGACGTATAATCAAACTGCTAGCGGCACCATTGGAATGGGAAAGAAAGAATAACAGGGACGGAAACTAGCGAAGATTTCGACCGAAGTCTTTATCAGCGAGAAAACAACAGCAAGAAATTAGAAATACCAGTCACGACACCAAAACTGAAAAGTCACATCAAGAAATGGAAAGAAAATATTAACTGTAGGAACATCAAGAGTTGTAGCGAAACGAAACATATACAAAGGAGCGAGACAGGAGAGAGGAAGGAAAATAAAATAAAAACAATAGATCTTGGATAAATAAGAGAAAAATCGTCAAACTCGGCTTGTAGAAGTGAATTTACTCACTTGCAAACCATTCATAGCTGCTCAAGAGTGCAGACCATGTCGAAAATGTAAAATTTTTTTGCCACGTAAAGTAAAGCAAGGGACCCTTCAAACGTAGTGGGCATAGAGGGCTAGACATAAATTTGATAGATTCTTCGGTACTTGGTGAGAGATGTGGTCAACATCCATCACAACGGCCGCTATTACATCTCAGGACTGTACCTTGTACCTATTTAAGGCGGGGTCGACCTAGCAGCTATGGTCAATTTGGAAAAAAAAAACTCGGCTTCGCCAGGGCCTGAACATACCACGTTCCGATACGCTGGCGAGCGTTTAACCACTAACCCACAGTAACTACCTGTTTTTTTTTTTTCTCTACGTACTCATTCCATTTCTTCTAGTATAAACTATCGATCCCTGTTTCCTTGGGGTGTATTGTGAATTCACTGTCCATGAATCCACGAAGCGGGAGTTCTATCTCTGTCTCTAGTCAGTCAAATATCTCTCATGTTGCGAAAAGTAAATTGAGGGAGGGGGGAAGAGGGGTATCATAAAATAGTCGTCCTTATGTGGGATGCAATTTTTTGTTTTTTGCAGCCCCACCTTGGCTTTTACTGGGGGGCCCCGAATACAGCCATACCATCCATATGGCCAAAACGGCTTAAAGGTGTTTCTGGGAACTTTTCGCTGGGGATCCTCATCCGTATGGTGGCAATTGGTGTCACCGGGTATTTATCGTTTGTCTGATGTCCTGGCGTGTTACAACAACAAATAGAGGGATTAGCAGTTCAATAATGGCTTTCTCGAATACACAATTAGTCAATGAATCAAGCAGTCAATCAATCAATCAATAGATCAATCAATCAGATACAATAAAAGCTGGATGTAATAGATCTCCAACGTGCTCTGTCTCTTGTATTGGTTCTACACTCTCTCAAACTGCTGTTCGTTTATCTCTTGATGTTGCCTCCCACTTGTATAGTTGTCTACCTCTTCCTCTCTTGATGTTGCCTCCTATTGTATCGCTGTCTACCTCTTGCTCTCTTACCACTGACGTTTTCCTCAAGTTTTTTTTTCTCAAAGAGTGTTATGAGTTTACCAGGACATCACACAGAGCGATAAACACCTAGTGACACAAAGTGCCACCATACAAGAGGTCAGGGAAATCCCTATCAACCGTTAGGTTATATTAGGGACCCCGGCAACAGTCATAATTGGGCTTCAAAATAATTGTTGTTGCGAAATCTATTGTGCTCTTTTCACATGATATTTTGATATGTCGGCCCAAAAAATGAGGGGTGGGGGGGGGGGGGGTGGCAGGGAGGGGCAGGGGTGGTCTTGCCATAAACTAAAGTGTAGCTTGGGGTCGTGCCATATACTCAAGAGGGACGTGCAGATATGAAATCAGCATTTCTGTTGCACCCTGTCCAAGGTCTTCTTTCAATCTATAAAACATGCATAAATATTTTTCTGAACTTCTTTATTTTTTCAACATGCATCATCAGACAAATTATGGCTTCCACACTGTCACTCTTTTTCCGAAATCTAAACTGTACTTCAGAAACTTCATTATTATAATTATTTTTTTTTTTTGAATTCTCCGATGAATGATCTTATAAAATGTGTCAGTTGTATGGATATATAAATGTATAATCGTATTTGTTGAATATCGTGTTCGGTAATTATGGAAGATTGAATAGTTTCGTTTCTGGGTGGTTTTGTTTTGTATTTCTTTAATTTGTTTGTTTTAGTCTTGGCTGTACTGGGTTGAGGTGACCTATAACTTATATCAAGGCACATCTTCAACGGACAGCTAAAAGTTTCAGTGCCAGCTGCATTAGTAACACTCTGTTTATATGTTAATCGTGCCTTTTCCTTGGATGTAAAAAAAAAAAAAAAAAACGACAGTGTATTGATTGGCACTCATAGAAAGAAAAAGAAAGGTAGAAGAACACACTAAACAACATGGAAATCAAAATCTGTAGTTACCGTGCAGATCCCCACACCGTAATTATGAGCTATCTTAGCTATTTCGCGGCGTGTGTGGCTTAGGCGTTGCGAGTTCGACTCTATTTCCAACGATTCGCGAAACCCATTGCTGGTTGCATGGATTTTTATCATTGTACGGGTCGTCGCAGGTCGATCCAGCCTAAAGTGGGTACCAGATTATATGTCATGAGGAAGTAAAGACGGCCGACGTAATGCTGACCACATTACCCACCGAGTGCCGATTGGTCTGTAAAAATAGGGGTGCTCTTTTCATATGCCCGATGCGCCTAAGGCGTGAAAAGAGATCTTTACTTCTTTTTACTTATTAGCTTTTCCGCATTGTTCACTCTGCTTTATGTTACTGTGGAACGTCTCATAATTTCCTAAACGCATGATCAGAAAACTTGGGGCGTTCTTAAGAATTACAAAACAGGCACAGAAATGGGAATCAAACTGAAAAAAAGAGGATATCCGAGGAAAACATAAAGAACAATAATATTACTAGAGGCAAAAATTCTGGACTGAACTCCATCCAGGTCAAAAATTGAGAAAGTTGCATGCTATAGAGTGGAGTGAAGAAATCGAAAGCTAGCCCAACGTGGCGTCTAACGGCACATAACGGATGATGCTGATTACGTGGCGTCTTTGTACATCGCTCCTGTGTGTTCATGTTTTAAAATAACAAAACAAAACAATTTTTTTTTTAACTATTTAAAAAATTTAATAAAAATAAAAGCATTGCATCATTATTAAATCATGTTAATATAAAGTTCCTTTCTTCCTACCTTCCCTCCTTCTTTAGTATTCACCATCTGTATATTCCGGTAAAAAGTTCTGGTTGGGCGGTCATCCATTTCTGGTTTTGTTCTAAAGCTTGCGTTTCACGGACTTATCCGTTACAGAGATCTAGCTTACTGGGGTGCAGACTGTTAGTTACTCGCCTCTCAGGCAGATGTTGCCTTCTGCGACAGGGAGCAGTGAATCTATTTCTTCTAGAAAATGCCAGCCCCCTCCCCTTCCCACTCCACCCGCATATTCCACCCTTAACTGGGGAACGGAACCCGCATAGGAAATATTCAGTTCTAGTTAAAGACTTCTCGTTTCCATATAATTGAATGCTGGAATTTTTTTTGCTCCATGAAGTAGTAGTAGTAGTAGTAGTCATGGTAGTTTTAGTAGTAGTAGTTTTAGTAGTAGTAGTAGTAGTAGTAGTAGTAGTAGTAGTAGTAGTAGTAGTAGTAGTAGTAGTAGTAGTAGTAGTAGTAGTAGTAGTAGTAGTAGTAGTGGCAGCAGCAGCAGTAGTTGCAGTAGTAGTAATAGTAGTAGTAGCAACAGCAGCAGTAGTTGTAATAGTAGCAGTATTATTATTATTAGTAGTAGTAGTATTAGGAGTGGTAGTAGTAGTAGTAGTAGTAGTAGTAGTAGTAGTAGTAGTAGTAGTAGTAGTAGTAGTAGTAGTAGTAGTAGTAGTAGTAGTAGTAGTAGTACTAATAGTAGTAGTAGCAACAGCAGCAGTAGTTGTAATAGTAGCAGTATTAGTATTATTATTAGTAGAAGTATTAGGAGTGGTAGCAGCAGCAGCAGCAGCAGCAGCAGCAGTAGTAGTAGTAGTAGTAGTAGTAGTAGTAGTAGTAGTAGTAGTAGTAGGAGTAGTAGTAGCTGCAGCAGCAGTAGTAACAGAAGTAGCAGCAGCAGCAGTATTAGCTGCATAGCATTAGTATTAAAAAGGTAAAGAAGGGAGATGTGGACTTGCGTCATTGCACATGGTTATAAACCATAAGTGCTCTGCCACCAGTACGAACAGCTGATAAGAACTGTCCGCCTGTGTCGCCGTTCGCACGTAACTCTGTAGCTACAGCGACGTTCCTCCATTTATCCCAGAGTGTCACTCTGGTACCCATTTCCTAAAGGCTGGGTGAACCCCGTGAACCGCCAGGTT
>CAJHNH020000336.1:250000-262500 GCA_905116865.2 Candidula unifasciata | reverse complement strand
GGACACATGGATAACATCAGATGGAAGATGCATTACTTAAAAAAGAAACAGAATAGTACAGGCAAAAACTGCATTTTATAAAATGAAGAATATCTTGTGGAACATATCCTTGTCATTGAGAGTTAGAAAAAGAATTCTTGCTTGCTACATGCATCCAGTTTTAACATATGGCTGTGAATCCTGGACAATCGGTAGACAGGCCAAACAATTTCTTGAGGCCTCAGAGATGTGGTTTTACAGAACAATGCTTAAAATACCTTAGACAGAAAAAAGCGTCCAAGAGGTTTTGAAAGAGGCGGGAGCCCGAAGACAACTACTCACAGACATCAGAAGGAGACAGTCATCATTTTTCGGCCATGCTATAAGATGAGGAAAAATGGAACATGTGGTGACCACTGGAAAGATATGTGGAAGGAGGGATAGAGGAAGACAACGAGAGAATATTCTTGACAGTCTTGTTGCATTGCATGGAGGTGTGTCAGCACACGAACTAATACATGCTGCAGGAGATCACAGATTGTGGCGAGGCATAATCGCCCATGCCAGTTGGCAAAGCACCTGATGATGATGATTCACTATTCCTATTCGGCCGAATAGTTGGTCCAGCTATTCGTATTCGGCCGAATAGTGAAAATCACTATTCGGTACAGCCTTTATATTTTCAAAAGGAAATCGGAGCATCAATGGGCGTGACCAGAGTGTCGTGAATAACACAGCTAATAACTTTTATCTTCATATACGTTTTTGTTTAATTAACTATACTTCGTAATGTTATTGTCTGTTTTATGCTATTCCTTTCTTTGAATCAAATCCCTCTTGCACTCCGACCATGTCCGTATTGAATGTAGACTTCGCTTGATAAAACTACAGGCCAGCTCAGTGTTAACCACTGTAGATAACTGAGGAAGGAGCTAACCTTTTGGCTAATGTTGAGGCCATACAAATGTAAAAAGGGAGCAAACGTGGAGCAGCGCATAGACGCTCCTCTGCGGATCAGAAGGTCGTTGGTTCAAATCCCAAAGAAGCTGGAGTTTTTTCAGAAATCAACTCGGCCTCTAGGTCGACCTACTGGGTGCCAGGTAAAGTCTTAACATTGCCACATTGCTCACGAGTGTCGATTGATCGATCAAATAGAGGTCTAGCACTATATACACCTGTTAGCTCGGAAAAGGGTCTTTTACTTTACGTATATAAAACCCATCAGCTCACATTGAGACCTCAGTATCGACTAACAATTATGATACATTCCCCCACACTGATCTTCTTCTCATTATACTCCATACTTTGTCGCGCTGGTAGTCATGTCTATCCACAACCTTATGTCTTGTGAATTGTCAATGACTACTGTCACACACCATCATCTTCCATGCCTTGATGTCAAACTGCCCAGCACTTTCTCTCTCGGTCTACCTCCCCCTCTTTTAATTTTTAGCTTAAATACTGTCAGGTATAGACCAGTTTCACCTTCTAAAGACATGGCCAAAAAATGTGGATTATCACCTTCTAGTGTATGTTGTCACTCTTCTTGAAGTAATTTTCATTACTCTTGTTTTCTGTCCATGGTGTTTTCATCGTTTGTCTATAAAACCACAAATCTGCAGCATTCACATAATTAGAACTGCATCAGTAAAAGTTGTTTTTCCTCAGACATCCCCTTTGCGTTTTTCAGTAAGTACATCGCACTTAATACTGGACACTTTTGGCGGTTTTCTGATCACGTGATGGTGAAAAAAGCACGCGGTCCTGCCATCTGTGAAAATCGTGGACAAATTCCAGCCCCAGCTGATTTCATCCAGATTCTGTGAGGACTCCAGACCAACCGCTACATATGCCACGACGGCAGGTGTGGTCGATGCTTCTTCCCGTGTTGCTTTCCTTGGTTTCGTTTCTCTTAACAGGTAAGTTTACGTTTGTTACTTAAGGTCCAGATATGGGCTAGTTTCCTGATACAAGCTTTTTGTTTTCGCTCTCTAAATAAAAGCAGTGTGTATGTGTGTGTGTATATGTGTGTGTATGTGTGTGTATGTGTGTGTTTGTGTATATGTGTGTGTATGTGTGTGTTTGTGTGTATGTGTGTGTATGTGTGCGTATGTGTGTGCATGTGTGTGTATGTATGTGTGTGTATGTATGTGTATGTGTGTGTATGTTTGTATGTGTGTGTATGTGTGTGTATGTGTGTGTATACATGTGTGTATGTGTGTGTTTGTGTGTATGTGTATGTATGTGTGTGTATGTGTGTGTTTGTGTGTATGTGTGTGTATGTGTGTATGTGTGTGTGTGTGTATGTGTGTGTATGTGTGTGTATGTGTGTGACAGAAAGTGAGAGAGGGACGGGAGAAAAGAGAGAGAGAGAGAGAGAGAGAGGGACAGAGAATAAGGGGGGGGGGGGGGGGGTATAGAAGAACCTGTATATTTCAAGAAAATAATTCTTGAAAACACCTAAATATTCTAGTTTGATAAAGAAAGACTAAATCACCAGAGAGCGAGAGAGAGAGAGAGAGAGAGAGAGAGAGAGAGAGAGAGAGAGAGAGAGAGAGAGTGAAAGAAAGAGAGCCTGTTGAAAATGGATAATGAGATACATCTAAGACCTAGTTTAATAAAGACAGACTAAATAATATCCCATGATATTTTTTTTAGCCGGAAGGTAGAAGAGAACAACTAGACATAGATTAATGGTTTATCTACCCCAGAGGGTGGAATTGAAAGGAGTACACAAAACTGTAATTTATATCTACATAACAATAGAGAACAACAAAACTTTTTTTAAATAGAAGAGGAAAGACTACATTAGAAAGTACAATGTCTCTATACCATAAAATAAAATAAAATATTTTTAAACACGAAGTCTACAAAATGATAGGTGATACAGAACAAAATGAGTACCAACAACCAGAAAGCAGAAAAACATGGGCGTCCCACGTCATCAGAATATCGAGGGAAACGCTCCTAAACAGCTACGTGTTCCGACAATTTTGAGTATTTTGGCCTTGTTAAAAGTCATAGTAGCATGAGGGTGCGAGGGGGCGGGGGATGGGGGCAGTGACAGAGGGAACGTTTCCTGAAAACGGGAAACGGGACAGATGCCGACTTTTGCGAAAGTGGGTACAAAACACTGTTGAAGCACTGGCTACGAAATAACATATGGCTGGAAAATGGCCTTGTAAATTTTATAGAGAGCTGAGGAGCTAACAACCGCCCCACTTTCTCAGCAATAAATAATTTAAATGTGGTACTCAAATTACCTGAGCCTCAAGTTCCGGTGCCCAGTTTTGGTCTCTGAACGTTCGACACGAAGCATAGGGTCCAGATAAGGTCGTCTGCTCTGGTATTTTCTTGAGTGTAGGGATGGGTGCGGATTACCTTCAGTTTAAGACACAACCCTGTTTGCTATCTGCTGCTTTCTTTGTTTTGAAAATATAATTTGAAACTCAGTTGATGATGTCAGCATTATAATCACCTTATTATTGAACACCACCACTGCGATAATTAATTTCTAAATATGGAGCAGAGAGTTGCGGTCACAACAGTCAGTTATTAAAGGTACCATTGTTGGAATTACACTGACATCGTGGTTACAACTCCGGTGTACAAACGGATTTGGGTTCAACCACTAGTAGTAGTAGGATCAGGGTTCAGTCACTAGTAGTGGCAGTATTAGGGCTCAACCGCTACTAGTGGCTGGATAAGGGTTCATCCACTAGTAGTTGTGGGATTAGGGTTCAACCACTAGTAGTGGAAGGATTAGGGTTCAACCACTAGAAGTGTAAGGATTAGGGTTCAACCACTAGTAGTGGCAGGATAAGGGCTCCACCACTACTAGTGGCAGGATTAGGGTTCAGCCACTAGTAGTGGCAGGATTAGAGTTCAACCACTACTAGTGGCAGAATTAGGGTTCAACCACTAGCAGTGGCAGAATTAGTGTTTAACCACTAGTAGTGGCAGAATTAGTGTTTAACCACTAGTAGCGGCAAGAGTGGGGTTCAACCTCTAGTAGTGGCAGGATTAGGGTTCGACAACTATTAGTACCAGGGTCGTTTTTTTTTAACCTATACGGATCTAGGGTTGATTTAGCTTTACAGAATATATATTACACATATTTCAAATTTTACTTGTTAGAAACTAAGCAGATAAATAAAACTTGAATTTTAAATTACTGTGAGCCAGTCTCCTTGTTTTGGTCTTCTTCTTCTCTGCAAACTCCAGCAGAAAGTTATCGTTCTTCGTACACCTTTGGACTTGAAGACCTTTTCCAGAATCTGAGTTTTAGGTGCGCATCTGAGTTATTTGTATGCACACTGTTTATTCCTTTTATTTAAGGCAGATGCACTCAAAGTTCGAAAAAAAAAAAAAAAAAAAATCGGCAAATTAGTCGACTCCTACGACATACTATTTGGGGAGGAAGTGGGTCTAATCTTGTTATCCTCACAATGGGGCTTCTGAACCCCCATGGGGATCTACTTGTTTAAAACAGTAAATGCCACTGGCCGACATTAAACATTAAATCCCTGCCTGAATTATTCTAATCTATGTGTTTTCAACCTATTTTTCTAAGTCGCTAGATTCCAAAATACTAATGCTGAGGTACTTTTGTAGTTGCAGTATTTCCATTAGGTTGTAAATGCCAGTTAATTCTAGGTTGTTTAATTATTTACAGCACGCAACGTTTGTTTGGGATCTAACCCCTAGTTATGATGTTATTTTGTCAAACTTTCATGTTTCTCTCAAGAAATTATTAAAAAAAAAAAAAATCCCGGTCATAATGTGCATTTGTGTGTACCATAATCACCCATCATGTGTGTGTGTGTGTATGTATGTGCGTAAGCGTGCGTGCGCGTGCATGTGGATGTGTGTATGTGAATGGAAAACATGTTAAATGCATTCGAAAACAAATGCATGAGGAAACTTATGAACGTTAAAGGGGATGTATTCAAGAAAGACAAATATAAAAGAGGAAACTCTTGACAACCGATGTCAACAGTTATAAAACAAAGCATAAGACGATACATTTCCTGGGGGGGGGGGGGGGGGGGATTGAACAAATAATCACACTGGCACTGCAGGGAAACTAAATTCACCATGAAAAGGAGGGCATCCAAAAGACTAAAAAGAACATTAATAAGAGAGGCCACATGTGATGACAATCTTCTATTCAAAATGTCGACAGGATTGCACAGAATTAAACATTGTTTATTGTTCATTTAAAGATCATCGCACATTGGACATGACCATAAGTGCTCCGATCTCCTACATGGCACGACTTCAAGTGTTTTAAAGGTAATAACTTACATTCTTTTCTGGTTTATGTAACGACGGATGGCTTCCGTATAGGTTTCCTTTCTTGCTGCTCCAGTTGGCATACACAGAGTATGCAGCCTATCATTTTCCATGAAACTGAAAGCATCATAGCGTTTAGTCTCTCGTATGGCATTGATGATGTCTCTCCTTTCCACGGATGACCCATTCCTGATTATCGCACTGCCAGCGGGGCGTCCGCTTTCTCATTGCCTTTTATGCCAGCAAGACTCGAAACAAAAGTGGAGGTGATTTTGCGAAACGCCGCTTGCTGTGTATCATACGGAGCCACTGTTTTCGTATATGCCACGCCTTGATCTTCTGTCGCATGGTCATTGAAATGCGGAGAAAGCAAGCATTGCTGAATTCCTGAGTTTTCAGCAATTCTAGCGCCTTTCTCACAGCCATGTCCTCCGTTGTCGTGCTGCTGGTCGTAGAAGCGGAGAGAACAGAATGGAAGAACAGACAGCGAGCCCTGTGTCCCATATTATAGAATGGTATCACCCGTTAATGTAGGGATTATATATATATATATATATATATATATATATACACACACACACACACACACTTATATACTTATGTAAATTTATTTTTAAGAATCGTATAAGTGATGGAGGACTAATATTGTCAAAGACAGCAACTAACGAACATATTCACTGCAGCCAAGAGGCACGGAACTCAGAAATAAATGCGTTAGGGAAATGAGGAAATCAAAGAGACTAAAGTTCACGGACAAGGTGTCCCAGTATAACAACTGATGCTTTAACTAAAACTTCATATGGAGCATACTTCAAGGTACAATGTAACAGGCGTTAGGTCAACAGAAGCTCCACGAACAGGATGTTACAATGTAACAGGTGATATTACGTCCGAAATTCAGGAGAGGGTGTTGTAATGTAACAGTTGATACTTCAACACAATACATGCAGACTGTCCGAGACTATGCGTAGGTTGGTTACATTTCAGCAACATGTTTCTACAATTAATTGTTCATTGTCAAGAGACTTGAATGCAGAGCCCGGATAGAATATAAATTGTGATTAAGTGGTAGTAGTGCTATATCCACTGAGGTGATTTCTTGCCTGGAGTTGCCAATACCCATGAGAGTACGATAACGGAGAACCTTGGCAAGGCTCATCTGTCTTGCTTGGATATTGCAATGTCACGTTCAGGAAACTACACAGCCTGGGACATAGCGGCGTAAACGGAAGTTGACTTGAAGCATCGTGTGACAAGTCCACCGGATACGCACATTAAGCAATGACAAACAGAGGGAAACCCTTGAGGGCATAGTTATAACTGGCTGAATAGATTTACACGTGTTGATCGGCTTCTATACCTTGTTAATAAAACGATTCAACTGTTGCCATTTAAGAAAGTGGGTTCAAATCCTGACGTGGTCCCTAGAGCATTCATCATTTTAAAACCTCCTAATGTCTCCTTCAGGTTCACCTCTTGTGTGTGTGTGAGAGAGTGTGCGTGCGTGGCGCGCACACGCGCGTGTGTGTGTGTTTGCGCTAATCAGTACTAGTGTATTCATTTCTCATGATTTTTGAATAGTCGTAAGAGTTAAGCACGATCAGGAAGAATATTTTGCGACCCATTGTTCGATGGGCACCAATGGCTATTGCAACTTCTTGTCGATGTAGAAGCTCTTTAATATCATCAGTCTTTTTGTTTTAGAGCGACCTCCTACTTTCACATCAGATCGGTTTCAGGTGTATCGTCTGCGTTGATAATTCTTCTTCTTCCTTTGTTCTCTTGAAATAGATTATCTCTATCTGCAGTGCTGTCTCTAGAATGAACTTTACTGTCTGTTGTAATTAAGTTAGCGAGCAGTATAGTTTGGCTTGCACCGGTGTTTCTCTTGGCCAAAGTTTTGCCTTGATATGCTGTATGTTGAACAGTCTTGGAGGACGTGATCTGTTGTATCAGCTGCTAATCCACTTGTACACATATCTGATTCGCCAATCTTAAATTTTGTGTACATGTGGCTGCCAAGTTAATTGTGTCCTGTTCGAAGGTGTAGAATCATGATTTGCCCCGGTAATTGTTCTGGCTGCATTCTTTCTAGATGACCAAACTAGTCCAACTCATTGTCTGTTTTTTTTCACTGAAATTGTCGCATGCTGTTGTTCCCACAGTGTGCCTGATTTTATCATTTCTAATTTTTCTCGGATGGTCAAGTTAGCGGCTTTTCTCGAGAACCTCATTCGACAAGTGTTAATATCGAGTACGTTAGCCTATGATAATGTCCAAGTCTAACACTAGCAGCACAGTTTTGGTATGAATATGCTGTTTAAAATCTGTTTCTCGGCGCTCATACTTATGTTTGGGTGCTGCGTGGTCTCGAGGAATGGTGTCCGCCTCGAGTGCTAGAGGTTCCGGGTTCACTCCCCTGTAAGGGCTGGGATTTTTTTACGTTGAGTTGGACTTCCAGTTATTCCCCCTGGTCTTTGGGCAGTGAGATCGGATGCCCATGTGCATTGATGCGCACATAAAAAATCCCCTGGCAGTTGGTAATCGAAAAGCCTAACGGCGATGCCCGGGTAAAAATTTGGAGATACAAATCTACCCAGAGTAGTTTAGGATCCTCGCTGGTGCTACAGAGCCTGTGCACTGTGCTGAGCTTCTTCGGACTCAGACTTAAGAAAGAAGAAGAATGGAGCACTTATGGGATACTACCCGTGAGCCATGATGTTGATCCGGTGTTCAAACCTTCAAACTTATGTTTTGATGTCTTAACAACGATATCATTAACTAACATAAATTCCACAGAAAATATTTCGCTAGCACCATATACCGAATACGTGTCAAGGCGTGGACAATGGCTTTTGTCCTAATTTTTGCAAGATAAGTAATGCCAGTTATAAACGTGCTGTGCCCTCTTCACAATGCAAGCTGGCTACACTGTTGTGTTTCGGAAGATAGTATGGTGCTCAGTCTCTTCCACGCTAACATTCTCGTTTTATTGCCCCCAAAACACCAGAACACTGTAAAACCAATGAATAAGCTTATCACGGCGGAATTCGAAACCTACAGTCCATTCCAAAAGTCCTGACAAACTTTAAAAATCTGTTACTCAGTAGTCGTTTGTTGTTGTTGGAATTTGGCATGCAGCCTATTAATAACCATGCCCTTGTAAGTTTTTTTTGGGGGGGGGGGGTGCTGGGTTGGAGGTGGAAAGGGGGGGGGGCTTCAATGTGAACAATCATTATTTTCATTTTGCATTATTTGCGGTAGATGGAAACAGACGCCTGTTCCATGTAAACAATCAGAATGCTGACGAGGGGAACTTTTCAAAATACCAAACTGCAAGCCTGTTACAGACGTTTCCTCTCAGATAATCATGAAGTGGAGTTGAAGAAAAAGCAGAAGAAGAATGGGGAGAAGAGAAAGAGGAAGAAGAAGAAGAAGAGGAAGAAGAGGAGGAACAAGAAGAAGAAGAACAAGAACAAGATGATGACAAAGAAAAAGAAGAAGTAGAAGAAGAAGAAGAAGTAGAAGAGGATGTGACGTGACGCGGTGGATTAAATGTTTATAATGTTGAGTAGGGATGTTCCACTCAACACATTCCCTCCACCAGATAAACCGAACTAAAATCTGAGCTATGTTGCTCTCAGACAAAGTCCTGGATATCCAAGAAAACAACCATATTGACTCGTTAAGTACTTTAACATTAGCTGCACTTGGTACCCACAAGAGAAGGAAAGGAATTTTAGATGTCTATCATTATACTTAATGAATTATTAGACAGGGCAAATGATTCCTCCGTCATCTACCTTCTCCTGGTGTTATTATGAATAATTAAAGAATTATTATATTATTTGAGCCCCAACCAAATGGTATTCTATCTTAACAGTTTAATTAAACATGTAGGAACAGACATTTGGAATTTAACAAACTATGTAGTTTAAAACTTGACATACAGCTTTATTTACTAACAATTAGTTTATATGAACTTTCCAGTTTGTTGAGTTACACTAACAGTGACTGGCTACAGTTGTAATAATGATAGTGGTACGCTTCAGCGAGAAAACAGCTCTGGGGTTTAGAGTGGTATGATGATGATGATAATATGTTAACGTAAAGGGGTTAACTTAACTTATAAGCCTCTGACAGCCGTGAGGAACTGTCAAGCTTGTCCAACTCTTCCTTGCCTGTTTTCTGCCTGTTTCAGCTTATTCTCCACTTCATTCCCACCTCGTTCTCCACCTCGTTCTCCACCTCGTTCCCAGCTGGCCGAGTCTAACACAATGTAGTCTACTTCATGGACTAATCGTCACATGGGCGCTGTAATCATGGAAACAAAACACATACGTGTAGTATCTTGACTTACACTAAGAATACATGTATCAATTAATAAAACATAGAATAATAAAATATATCCCATCATTCCTCATATTCCACATTCTCTCCAGTCTAATGTGAAGGTCTTTTGTCTTACATGGACGTCACATATTCTGCCTTCCTCTCTCATGCTATGTCATGATAGTTGACTTTCAAAGTCTGTTGTCTGTCATCACTCAGACTTCCAACTGGCTGACATTGATTTGACATAAACATGTAGCGCAGGTTCTGTGCTGAACACGCAAACAATTTGTATGTGCACGCTGTCCTGAATATTATCTTTCAGTGACCGTGAATTCTATACACCCATCATTCTTCCCCTGGGGTTTATAAATCCCCTGTTTAGTTGAACACATTAAGTGAGCACATGGTGGGCACACAAAACGTAGCAGCATCCCTACACATATTTGGGCATCATTTCCCACAGTCCAAACTCATTTTTTGGTTGATGGTGGAAACAATATATTTACATTTCACTATAGCAAACGTCATTGATCACATATTATTTTATACACATGAAAAACATACAATGAAAAACATGTGACACAAACATACAAGAAATAGGAATAGTTTAACAGTTCCCTAACTGAGATACTGAATACTCACAAAGAACTATTTCAAGCAGAATGTGCGGACAAATTAGGAAAAGGTAGTATAGACTAAGCTTAACTCCCTAACCTATGTATAAAAGATTAATATTAATATTCACCTGGGAACTTTCCAGCACATGCCAAACACGACTCAACCAGTCAGAAAATACTTTTCCACGGTAGGTCTGAGTCTGTGGCCTGCTGGCGGCACTATGAGGTAAATCTACAATGCTCGCAGTATAAGTATCAATCTATTGTCCGAATTAAACTCCTCCCTTTACTTATTTCTACCCAACCCTCAAGACGATGACTTAAGCAACGCCTCTGAAGTACCTATCAGATCAAATTAGCTAACAAGTGGCCTGTCAGTCAATTCTGGACTGACATCCCTAGAGCGTACATTCTTAACCCTTTCGCTGCTACGTTCCCGGAAATAGTTGTCCTCCCTGTGCTAAGCAATGTGAAAAAAAAGTCTCTGCTGTGCGCAATACTTTTCTATCCTCTAAACGCAAAAGATGCGTCCGCGGTGAGGGCTATGTTTTGTACACCTAAAAATTTTTACCCTGGGGAGTTGTGTGGTTGGTCCGAGTGGTGACAAGTCAGAGGCACGATGGTGCCCCACAAACTTGACTAACGGAGCTATCACCCTTCGGGGTGGGGGGGGGGGCATGGGGGAATTAATGGGAGGAACTGTTCCCAGTCTGTATCCCAAAATTTGATTGACGAACCTACCACGGCTGCCACTTTAATCATATTTACTTATAGTCACCATGTTATTACATACCAAAATAATAATTAAAAAAAAATAATCATAATAATACTCAAGTCGTCCGTTGCTGAAAAGTAACAGGAACTCAAAGGAAAATTTACAATTAATTTAAAAAAAAAAAAAACTTCGGGGGTTGAACACACGACCCTCCGATTCTAAGGCGAACGTGATACCAATTACACTATGCAACCGCTTGATGCATTGCATGCTGTGTAAATGATCATAATGAATGATGTGCGCAGACTATCAATAATGTGTCGCCGCCTGCATGAGCACTGTTGTCTAAGAAATGTTTAAGATTCTCAACAATAGTAAAAATATGTCCCTCGACATTATTTTACGGGAGTTTTTAGCAAACAGTCTTTGCTCAAGTACTCTATTTTGAGTTTCTTTGTTCTAAGCATTAGCAGACAGACAGAAAAAAGAAATTAGTTCGTCCGAATCTGTGTCTGTCCATCGGGAAAGACGAGAAATTTTAGTGACTTAACTGTTTGAATTTACAGTAGCAGAAATATAGATAGAGCTGGAGTCATCAAAATCATGCACTACTGGTTTCAAATCATCGGTTCATCAAGACAACTGATCAATTTATTGCCGTTTTGATGCCGCTTCATTGTCACTGCTCTCTGATTCCGACATGAGGACGTCGGACAGGCAAACAGTTTTTTTTGGACACGCCGGTTTCAGCAGTCGATACTGATTGCCTAGTCAAATCTTCTTGTTCACTGTCAGAAGTACACATTTCAAAGTCATCGTCGCTATCACTTTTGACAGAAACTCCATCAATTCTTCATCAACTTTAACAAGTTTTCTTGCCATTTTGTACTAAGTGTAGAATAATCTAAAAGCACAAATATATATCAGGGCACAAAATACACAGATCACCGACCACGCTGTCACGGTAAACAAAGCAACGGGATAACGCAAAATGCAGTAAACACACCTTAAACACGCCTAAAAGTACGTGCAAGTGCTTTTAATCATATGTAAATGGGTCAGTTTTATCTAAATATAGCTAATGTATATTGCCCTTCAGTCAATAAAATACGAGGTAACAGAAATCTGTAAGAAAAGTCCAAAAACGGCTTAGGACGTCCATAGCACTGGGGGTCAAGAAAAAAAATAACGTCCAAAGACGGGCGTAGCAGCGTACGGGAAATCGGGAAAAGACGTCCATAGCAGCGAAAGGGTTAAGTGACCCAGATCAAACATTCCTAATTGCCAAACACCTGTTCTGCCAAGAATTACACTGACTTGCGAAACTCCAACCTCCCGTCGCCACAATGTCTAGCGTCCACTCAATTCCCCTGTTCAAAAGGGCCCCTCTCAGGCTGTGTTAGGAGATAACATTCTGACACTGGCGTGAGAATCAAACCTAACATCCCTAGTCTGAACCAGCGGGCTGTATTAAGTAGTGTTGTGTAATTTCAAACAAAGCGCAGTGGCTTTGTCTCGGAGAAGGACTGGAAACATTTAAATCAATTTGGTTTAAAGTA
>CAJHNH020000336.1:245000-247500 GCA_905116865.2 Candidula unifasciata | reverse complement strand
GCCTCTGTGTTTACTGTTTGCGTGGATCCTGCGTGTAGTATAGAATCCCCAGTCAGGAGTCCATCATGAAACCTCCCACGAATGGCTTAGACAATCTTCTGTTGTCTTCTGTTATCAGATTTCTACGAATGTTCTTTCTCTTCTTTATCTCGCCACTTTGAGAGTTTTAAAAATCCACTTTGTAATGTTCTATTTCAGAATGTGCTGTTATCCATTCAGTATTTTTCTTTTATCTACATCGGGATGTTCTGTTATCCACAGGTGATACGTGCGTTTTTCTACTAAAAACTATCGGAGACTGCTGTTCATCCCTCTTGTGATAAAAGTTTTCCATTCGTAATGCTTACTTCCTCTTGCCCTCTTGCCTTAAAATTCTCTCTCAGAATGAACTTGTTAATGTTTTAATGTGACCGACAATTTTAATTTCTCCCTCTCTCTCTCGTTCTATCATGTGTGTGTGTGTGTGTTTGTGTGTGTGTATGTGTGTCTCATTTTCATCCCCAGCATACAAATGTATCCGATAGTTCCATGCATGGGTCTAAATTATACTAATCTCTTGTTTAGATGAGTGTATATCAGTGAACAATCGCCTTTTTTCCGGAAGAGAGAAGGGGTTACTAAAGCAATAGTGGTAGGAACACTTAGGAACACTCAATATGCATAAGGCAGACAGTCTGAAAGCTATGTATGAATAAATGCCGATGGGGGGGGGGGGGGGGGGTTAATCAGAGACAAAAGGGCTGTGGTAATTTGAAGTGCTGGCCATTAAGGTGGTGTCAGAGGAACATTTAGACACGTGTAGCAACCCGCGTGCTTGTGAAACCATCCGTATTTCCTACACCTTTAGATATTTGCCGCTGGACACTGAGTGTCAAGGCAGACGAATCATGCTATTTTGTTAATTCTTAAAATCTGTTCCTAGTCTGTGATTTGATCTGCTTGTCTTTGTTATACACCAGATCTATCAGTTGCATTCCGGACAAGACCAAGTTGCTCAGATTCCCTCTTCAGCACATACATCAACGTTCTGGTGTTAAAATTCCAGTCTTCTGCTTGTTGACAAGAATTGTTTTACGTCCAGTGCACCTCATATGCCTGGCTGTGGCGATCTTTACTCATAATTCTCGGATTCGTAACTTGTGATGTAAACATTCTGCCCCAAGCAAACTCCCATCCTTCTCTTTCTCTCTCTCTCTCTCTCTCTCTCTCTCTCTCTCTCTCTCTCTCTCTCTCTCTCTCTCTCTCTAAGGGCATTAACGATGTCGGCGCAATCCATCGGCCGGCCATCTGCAACTTTGACAGAATCAGCCACTCTATCAGATCTAGGACAAAGAAGTAGGTAACTCTACGCCCAGTACTTTCGCAATGACTTGTTTTAAGAGTAGTAATAGAAAAAATAGTAGTAGTAGTATTTGTATTAGTAGCAGCAACAGCAGCAGTACCTGCAGCAGCAGTAAGAGTAGAAGAGAGCTGCCGCGGTGGGGCGGATCAGAAGGTCATGGGTTTGGGCCCTGACGGAGCCAAACTTCTTTTTTTCAAAAATAACCTTGGCTCTCAGCCTTGAATGAGTACCAGGTACAGTCCTGGGAAGTGAAGGCGGTCGGTGTGATGCTGACCACATCACCCACCCAGTTCCGAATGATCCAGCCCTCTTTGCCCAGTACGCCTGAAGGTTTTGAAAAGGTTCATTAACTTTACTTTATTGCGATTATGAAAACGCCTCATGTCCTTTGTGGAAATAGGATAGGTGATGTCTAACACTAGTAGGATTTATGGAAAAATAATTGGTAGAAAATGACAATTGAAGACGAATCTTCCCTTGCTTTTATAACTTCATTAAAGAATTTACATTCTGTTGGATATCGCAAGACCTGGAGATGGATAAAATCGAAATGCCAGTTGAAGAAGCACACAGCAGTGATATCGAGGGCTGACAAATGTGATTCCTTGCAGAAAAGTGCACTGACAGTTCTCATGTGACAACCCATACAGATATTCTAATGGCATTTGGTGAACAGATAGATGCATTGACCTGTAAACAAGAGTGTCCTGCACGTGTCGTCAAGGTTACTAGACAAGTAAACAGGATAAGAATGGCTGATAAAGGATAAATGATGTAATGTGTGCCTTGTCGTGCCGCCTCTTGTTGTTTGAGTGCTTGAGTGCGATAATGCTTGTTTTGTGAGTGTGTGTGTGAGAGCGCGCACGCAAGTTGGAGGGGGGTCGTTGTGTGGCTATATTTGTGTGCGCACCTGAGCGAGCATGTGCAGGCGTGTACTGATTGCTTATCATCGTCAAAAAACAAAGAACGAACCAGTGTGAGTTTAAATTATGTCCTGGCTTTCTCATTAGCGTTGATCTGTGTGTTCGATAATTATGTTTCTCAACTGGTTGATAGCTGAGATAAATGGACACAAGCGTGAATGATAGAGCAGTAGTTGCAGCCGTAGCAGTAGACGCAGCAGCAGTAGTAGTGGAAGAAGAAAAAAAAGAAAAACAA
>CAJHNH020000336.1:240000-242500 GCA_905116865.2 Candidula unifasciata | reverse complement strand
AGTCCAAAAACATTAAGTCGCGACCCCATTTTATTGAGGCGAAGTGACCTGTGACACCATAGGTGTAAAATAGGCATTTTAATAGAGTAAATCAAAACACATAAAACATAGACTCCCTCCCCCCTCCCCACTAAAATACAGTACTAGAAGCAAAGCCTAAAGGGAATGTTGTATTAAAGGAAGGGAAGAAGATAATATGAAGGAAAATATAAAAAATCTACTTCTTGAACCCATCTCTACCCCAAGCCTACAAGAGCTCCACCAAGTATTGTTGTGGTGAGAGTAGGCCAACCCATACTCAGGCTGCCTCAGTAACGAGAAAACAAAAAGCTCATTAAAGGGAACTAAGACCAATAGTATTTGAAACCTGACAGGATATGTTCTGTATAAAATCTAATAAGCGGTGACTGAAAAAATGAGCACACTAACTACAAGTCCTAATCCGAATCAAAATAACTGGAACCATAATTATCCCATTAAACATATGTTTATTTTACTGAACACAAAGCTCACGTGATTCACAAATAAAATTGCATTAACAACCATTCACGCACTCAACTCCACCTTGTACTACTCACTCAACTAAGATTTAAATAATATAATGAACGCATACGTTCCGAAAAATTACATTAGTGGTGACAAAAATCAAAACATATTAACATGTACTTTAAGCTTCAACATATCACCAGATCAGTAAATCGCTTATAGTGACCTGCAATCAAACTATCTCTGAGCGAGGATACAAACTGCTCCCTAGGTGTAACTCACACTATCTAATTACCGATGGAAATCTATGTCTAGCAGCGAAACTAACCATTGGGAGGTAACGAAACCGTGAAGTAGCCACTCCATCCCTCTCTATTCACCAGCGGTGTTCGCAGCGCTGCTGGAGAGGTCAAAGGGCGGAAAGCTCAAGAAACCTTCTGTCATCAAACAAGCCCTTTTATCAACTTCTGACCCCCTGCTTGCCAGATTTTCGTTTGCTTGTATCTTAATCAGAATTATTCAACAGACGTTGGCACCCTTCCACAATATAATTCAAAATATTGCTTAATTACAACAAATAAAATCAACGGTTGCAACTGTAACTAACAGCTTACATATTTGTGACTAAGTTTTGTTAATGCCAGCCTCATGTGTTTCCCAAAGTTTAATCTGTTTCTTGTGTTTGTTCTTCAACTGAAGAAGTGCGGAAAATTTGCTCTCAAAAGATTTGCAGAAGCAGAGTAGAGTAAAACACGAAATGCAAGAATGGTGCCATTTTGATATGACCAACACATACCACGCCAGAACTGATTCAGCAGTATTTTATCGAAAAGGTTGCATGCCGAGGAATTGTTCAGCAGATCCAATTATTCAGTTTGTCCTTCACCGGGGACGCTGGGGACATTTAGGGAAGCAGAAACCACATTCGTTCTAGTGTAGCTTTTTCTTCTTTGGGCTTGGGGAAATAACACTGCAGTTAGTTTTCGAAAGAAACTAGACACCCAATATTCTCTTCTTTCAACTGTCTATTTACTTCATATTCAGATTCGTCAAACAGGCTGCACAGTTCCTCAGTCATGACAGTGGTATATTTAAACGTTTCTGCCCCAGTTCTTGAGTTTGAATATGAAGCCTGTTATCAGCATTCTTCTCTTTGTACTGGTACTTATGCAGACTTCTATTAAGAGCCGCGCATTTGATAGACATTACTATTGTGATGACCACATCAAGTGCTTCTTGCAGAAGAGATAGAAACGTTTTACTGACAAGAACATATAAGCGGTTCATGAGGTGGATTTTTGCTTAGGGAGCAAGTTCTTTATTTTTTTCCCCCTTCCTGAAAACTAGGCTTAGACCCTAGCATAGCTGGTGCACCATCCGCCCAAGCCTCACAGATGTTCAAATCCGGTTTACAAAAAAACACGAAAACGAAAGTTTTTTTTTTCTCCATTGTATCTTCTTCTGTAGTAGTTTTAAGCACGCTGCAGAATAATAGTTCTTTTATTTTTTTTGCCTTATATATATTTCACTGATTTACTGATTTTCTCTCCCCCCCCCCCCCCATCCCCGCCCCACGCTCCCCCATCCGTCAAAAAAAAAAAATAGTCAGTGCTCAGTTACTGCTGCCACATGACCCCACAGAAAAGCCTTCGCGACCCCATTTGGGGTATCGATCTACGGTTTGGGAAGCCGTGCTCTATAAATAATCCATCATCTGACCTTGTACAGCCGTGGAAACAAGAAGCTAGCAGCATCCGGAATCTGACACGCAACACCAGGTGTCCCACATCGATACTGTCCGATCTGATGATATCTAAAGCTGGCCTTATCCCCAGTTCCCTGGTTGCCATGGGAAAAGACCATGAATGAAAGCTGCAATGTGTCTTTCTTCTGTAGTTTATTCATGTCATCTTCGAGTGAGCCCTGGTGTCACGTTTTCGAGAGTCGCGATGATGACTTGAGGAGTATGGTGGGTGTAGGAAAGGGGGCAACATCATACAGCAGATTGTGCTGA
>CAJHNH020000336.1:227500-235000 GCA_905116865.2 Candidula unifasciata | reverse complement strand
GACTGCTATATGATTATTACTAGCTGTACCCGGCCACGCGATGCTGTGGCCCAGAATGGTGAAATGGAGAGGAAAGAAAATAGCTCTCAGCTAACAGTGTCTGTCAAACCCCTCTTCCCCCGACGCAGTCATATTTGCCTCTCCGAAAGATTGAAAAATCATCCATGGCGAAATTATTAAAACAGAATCAGTTAGGAAATAAGAACTTTAAAATAATATTTTAAGCTCTCTCAGCTAACGGTCTCTGGCTAACCCCCCCCCCCCCCTTCCCGTGTGACACAGTCGTCTCTGAAATTGTAACCCAGGTTCACGTATTGTTTGTCACAATGGTGGCTGGTGATGTTGATAGACGAGGAGAAAGATGGTCGTGTCGTTAGTGGTGAAGACGATGCACACTTAGCACTGGTTGCATGCTTCTCACGTGCCTTAGGTGCTTGAATAATAAAGTGTCTGGAAACAACTATTCTTGAGTACAATCTATTTATTATGACACTCCAACAAATGTCACAAAATACATCAAAAGATATTCTGAAGAATGCTGAATCATCTAAGTACTCATAGAATCGCGTTGTGTTCTTCTTTTCTTACTTTATTAACTGGTACTGTTGTCTCTAACTGCCACCGGGCTACTAGTGCAGGTTGGGCTAAAAGGTTTGTTTATCTAATGCCGTCTATCTACTTATCTATGCTCTCTTCCCTGCTTAATTGGCCGGTGCTTGTCTTTTGTTCTTCTCACTCCGTCTCTAGCCTGTCTCTCGTCTGTTCTTTGCTGTCCTCTTTCTTCTGCCTCAGTCTATCTCCGTTTGTGTCTTGTCCCTTCTCTATCTGTCTATCCTCTGTCTGTCCCCGACTATCCTCTGGCCTGTCTGTCTATCCTCTGGCCTGCCTCCTACTGTGTCTATCCTCTGGCCTGTCCGTCTCCTGTCTGTGTGTCTGTGTGTCAAAGGTTCCGGGCAATCGTTTATAAAGGGGTTACTAGCCTGCTCCCAGGGGGCTCCTGTCCCTCGTTGTTTTGCAGATTTCTGCAGCGACCTTAGCTGGCGCGGGTCCGTGGAATTTTACCTATGTAGACTAATTACTTTTGTGCATGACGGGGAAAGTCACATGATGTCAAATCAGACGACTCAAAGTACGTGGGAAACAAGTGTAGGGACCTAAGGGGAGATATAAGTGCTTGTTAAGCACTATGGAAACATTTTAACAATAAAGGTGAAGGCCACTAGGGGTCTTGTCGTGCAAACAGCACAAACTAAAAAGGGGGTAGGGGGTACTGTCTTTGCTACACCCGTTCCCCCAATCATATCCCCCTCTCCCAAAGATTGAAAAATCATCACCTATCGAAGTCATATCTCCCTCTCCGAAGGACTGAAAAATCACCCATGGCAAAGTTATTAAAATAGACATAGTTAGGAAATGAGCAGCCTAGCTGTAAACCACAAGACAACGTGGTAACCACCCTTCTAGGGGACAAAGAACGATTATCACCCAGCAGGGAATCGAACACCGGTCACCCGAGTGAAGAATGACATACTTACAGCTATACTACCGACGACTGAAGAGTTTAGGTCAAATATCGCAGCGAAGCTGTAAACCACAACACAACGTGCCAGCGGCCCTCTCGGGGGCGAACGAAGATTACCCGTGACATGACCATTGAGCATCACGTCGCCGCTGTCGCAGGCTAGCTGTAAACTTTAAAACCGAAAAAGGCGTAGATATCGCAGCCTAGCCATAAACCACAACACAACGTGCCAGCCGCCCAGTTAAGGGCAAAAAAATTTATATCACCTAGCGGGAATCGAACGCAGGTCACCTGCATGATAGGCAGAATAATTAACATTGGCTACGAAACACTGAAGCAGATAGTGGAAATGAAATTATATAATAATGCAAAGTTCAATAAGAGCTCAGCAGTTAAATATGGCCGATCACATAAAAACACATCCGGGCCGGCTACGAAACAAATAATGATTTGACCGTTGCTAGAGCTACGTCGTTCGTGGTGTGTGCGATTTTCTGACAAAAAATCACGCTTAGAGTCAAAGGCAACGTTGTGTGCAAATTTGATTTGAAAGCAATCGGTTCAGTAGTTTCCGAGTTTTTAGCCTACATCATCGGAAAATTAACATTTTTAATAAATAGATTATTATTTCACAATTAAACAGTGCGTAAATTCTTTGATCGTATGCGTAAATTTATACTGGGGCCGTTCTCTTTCACCACCCTTCCATTTTTTTTCGTGTTGACGCCCATGAAAGGATGGTGTGTTTACCAACTATACAAACTTGCGTCCTAAAACACTCACTGCCACCTAGCAGCTCATTTAGTAGAGCACCATAGTACCATAGGCATCCTACATTTCAAAATCATCATTGAGGAACGGTAGATCCAAACAGATCAACAGGAAGACTGTAGACATGCAAGGCTAGCAGTAGCACTTGCTCAATTCCGTGACATTGGCAGCCATTGATCCAGCCTGGTGTTGTGAGGGTTGTGCTGGCTGTTTTCATCTGAACAGTTTTACTAATGTCACGTTATTTTTATTTACATTTATTTTCACTTTAATTTTCTTTTTAAAGTATTTGTTTTACTTTATTTTATTTTAATTATATTAATTTTATTTTTAATGTACAACTTTTATGCTTGTTTTATTTTATTCCGTCTTTTATCAATACCGGTTACGGACCATTAACCTTTGTATTTCTACTAGTCTTTTTCCTCTTATGTTGTTCGTCTAACATGTTTGCCCCAAAAATACCGTGACTGGTCGTTTATTTATGCCTACTAGCCAGTCACTCGCGCTAGTAAGTTACAGGGGTGCCATGTACTGTTGTGTTAGCTGCTCTCACCGGCGAGGTCGCATGCGATATATTACAAGATGTGACCGCTTTTAACGACCCTACAACATCTAGAAGTGACCCTAACCCCAACACCCCTACCCCAGAGCCTCAGATTACGTGATACTACAGCCTACGTCCCGTATCACTTTCCGTTCCCTTTAATGCTACCAGAGGCCATGTCTGGTGTTCTATACTACACGACGTCACCGCTTTTAACAACCCCACAACATCTAGAACTGGTCCTATCCCCAACCTCACTACCCAAAGCCCCAACCTACGTCCTACAAGAGAGTGCAGCCTACGTCCCGTGGAATCAGAGTTCTTAACATTTTACGGTGGCCCTAAAAAGCCGTCTTGCTGAAGAGAAGCTAATCTGCTCTTCTTGTCGCTCGTCAACACTGACATTCATTCATTCATTCAGTAGCATGTCCCTCGCGGAACCTCGCTGCCATAACAACCCTCCGGAAAACCTTCCTATCATGAGCAAGATGTCCTGCGTCTGATACACCCATCTGGAGATCATCTGCCACATCCTGCACCCATCTTCTCCTTGGCCTTCCTCTTCCTCTCTTCCCAGGCATATACCCCTCCATTATTGTTCTCTCTAGACCTCCATGACGTTTCAAGTGACCAAAATATTTCACTTTTCTTTGTTTTATTGTCTTTACTAGCCAACCCTCTTCAATATTCAGCTCTTGAAGTATGGATGCATTTGTTCTTTTCTTTACCCAAGATATTCTTAGAACCTGTCTGTAACATTTATATTCAAATGCATTTATGCGCTGTTCCGCTTGTTTAGTAAGTGTCCAGGTCTCAACACTGACAGCTGATGTAAATTCATGTCGTACTTGAACTTCGAAAAGGTTTTATATACGCAATATCACCAGCCGCTCAGGACATCGAGTAAAACACAACGTGTACCTGGCCGCTCACATGACGCTCATTATACCCAAGGAACACAACACAGCGTGGCACCCTTATAAAAAAGACTTGCGTGTGTGAAAAGTCAGCAAACATGAATGAACGGCCAATCACGGTGTGTTTGAGGCGAAAAACGTAAAAAGTTCTCCTACTATTAATATTTATTATCACTATTATAACGAATATTTTTTTAAAGCCTTTCTTTATCTTATTTTTTTTCCGGTTCTTCTTACGTTTTTTTTTGCTCCAAACTCCCGTGATTGGCCGTTCATTAATTATTGATGACCTTTCGCACGCGCTAGTCTAAGTTACTGAGATGTCATTCTCCTGTTTGTTATTGTTGTGTAGTTCAGGTCATGTCAAGAAAGGCCCAGACCGAAACTTTGATTTGTGTTGTGTTACATTTGGGCACGGTGCGCAACTTTCCTATTTCGTTAAGCATTTTAGTCACAGTTTATTAGATTAATTTCTTGCCTGTTTCACAGCAGTGATAGTTTGAGAAAGCTACCCAGAGACGGATGAGGGCCGCTGGCCGAACAGAAAGTGCTTTGACGATTAGACAGTTTTGTAAATATAAGAAAACATTTAAAGCAACAGCAGTATGTAAAACGTCAGAGGCGAATGCAGCAGTATTATTACATAAGGCTACATGTACGTTTGTGAAACATGGCATGCGTTTGGGAACCTTCCACGTGGTCATAGAATACCTCTTCAGGAGGCGAATTCAGTAAATGGCTATGGAGAATCAAAATTGCATAGAGGGATTGTGAGCAATCGAGTAGCTACAGTCCTGCGCTACATAGGGGTAACATTACCACTTAACCAAAAGTACAATCTAATGACATTACAGATAAACACGTTAGGTATAGAACATCTAGATGTAGAAAAGACACTTTCAGAATTGCATCTCTATTGGTTAAGACACCGTATTACCACAAAGAAGATGGACATGACCATCTAACTTCGCTATACGCACAGATTATAATTAGTTTACCAAAATGACTTGAAAGAAAAGAGTGACTAAATGGCAGAAAAAAAAACATACAACGGTTACATAACCTGAAGACAGAACAGTGGTAAAGATTAAAAAACCTAGGAAAACTGAACAAGGTAAGAAACAGAGGGCAGGTGGATCGGGTAAAATAAGAAGTAGAGCTAAAGTACAAGAAAAGCAGTAGAACAATGTGAATTTCGATAAAAAACAGATCCTGTTGAGCATGCATGATCAACATCGTGAACAGAAAAGCGATTCAAAGCTTTAAAAATGGTTTAAAAAATAAAAACTAGAACCAGAGAACACAGGGAAACAAAAAATGCGGTGTGCAAATTGAAACTAAATAAAGGCATTTCCACATAAAAGATGACTGGCGTTGCCGTCTGTGTCACTCATATACTAAAAATGACTGGCGTTGCCGTCTGTGTCACACAATAAAGATGACTGGCGTTGCCGTCTGTGTCACTCACACATTAGAGATGACTGGCGTTGCCGTCTGTGTCACTCACACATTATAGATGACTGGCGTTGCCGTCTGTATCACTCACACATTAAAGATGACTGGCGTTGCTGTCTGTATCACTCACACATTAAAGATGACTGGCGTTGCTGTCTGTGTCACTCACACATTAGAGATGACTGGCGTTGCTGTCTGTGTCACTCACACATCAAAGACGACTGGCTTTGCTGTCTGTGTCACTCACACATTAAAGATGACAGGCGTTGCCGTCTGCGTCACTCACAAGTTAAAGATGACTGGTGTTGCTGTCTGTGCCACTCGCACATTAAAGATGACTGGCGTTGCGTCTGTGTCTCATTTAACGCACTGCTTACAAATATATTCATGAATTATGTAAGATTCCCTACGTTAATTTCATTCTGACCGAATCTACAGTTGTCGCTAAGTAAACAAACAATCCATAAATTCAGATCAGAATTGTATATGAGGCTGTAGGCTGAAAGTGAAATCGCACTAATACAAGAATAACGTTACACAAAGATACGGATAATATAAGTGAACACAAAATTTCCCATGAGTTTTCCTGCTTCCATTATGCTGTCTATGTATCTTGAAATATGTATTTATGGTCTGTGGAGTTTTTCTTGATAGGTGTTATATTTAGCTCGCACTTTTGGATGTGACACCAGATCTATGTGTATGTTAACACAAATTAGTGTACATAGGTGGTCAACATGCGTTCTTCTAAGTGACGCTGGTGTACATTAATCGCTATGTAAATTTTAATATTGTGGTTCAAGTCTAACAATCTAATTCCTCTAGTCCGCAGTCCTACACCATCGACTTCGCATCGTTAGTCTCTAAAGGTCTTTGTCTTGTCTGCCCCTGATTCAAAACTAAATGTCTACTGTCAGTAGCCTCTACAGGCAGATATTGCGTGTCACACTGGCTACCAATGTTTAAAAGGCCACACTCGCGTAGCTCATTCATATTCAGTGATGAAAAGTCCCATATCAATATATATATATAGCGGGACCAACTATTCGGCCGAATGCGAATACGAATAGTGTAGCATCATCATTAGGTGCCTTGCCAACTGGCGGGGGCGAATATGCCTCGCCACAATCTGCGATCCCTTGCAGCATGTATTAGTTCGTGTGCTGACACACCTCCATGCCATGCAACAAGACTGTCAAGCATCTTCTCTCGTTGTCTTCCTCTATCCCTCCTTCCTCAGATCTTTCCAGTGGTCACCACATGTTCCATATTCCCTCTTCTCATAATATGGCCGAAAAATGATGACTGTCTCCTTCTGATGTCTTTGGGCTCCCGCAACTTTCAAAACCTCTTGGTTGCTTTTTTTTGGCTGTGGATGGTATTTTAAACTTGTTCCGAAAAACAATATCTCTGAGGCCTCAAGAAATTGTTTAGCCTGCCTACCACTTGTCCAGGACTCACAACACATTGCCTTTAAATATGAGTGCCTACTTGACGAGGCTAACAGTGACTATTGTACAGATCACATTTTCCACTAAAAAATTGCAGCCAAAATGTAATCACAACCTTACTTAATCGCTGCACCTTCACGAATACAGATGGAGGATCAGTCGCACCTCGAAATAAATACAAAGACAATTTTTAGCATACTGCGGTTGGCATTTTATGCAGTCTATTACACTTTGAGTGTGAAACAAGGGGGAAAAAAACTCTTTTCGACATCGGCGAGGAACGACAATTTAAATTTCAACTTTTAAGTATCTTCATGCCATCTTTAATAATGTCACAATTTATAGCCGACTCTTCTTGATTTTCGCCGCGGAACCCCTGGCATACGTACCCAGTTTGAGAACCTCTGCTGTTAGCCTCGGTCGAGTCAGCAGGAAACGACTTTGCCAGCTGCTGTACCAAGCAACCTGGTCGCAGTTCCCCCGCTACGACAGAATTAGGCAACAGCAGCTATTGTGTTAATGAGAGACTTATTTCAGTGGATCGCAGTGTATGCAAAAACGGGTGTAAGGTAACCACTATTCGTATTCGGCCCCACCGAGGGTATTCGGCCGAATATCGAATATATATTAAGTCCACTATTCGGCCCCGAAGCGAATATTCAAGCAAGTGAAATGGTTTGCCCACTTAGAGAGAATGCCTTGTGACAACATACCATACAAAGCATACATGGAAAGAGAAGAAGGACGTAGAGCACGAAGTAGACCGAGAACAGGATGGAAGGATAACATCAGAGAAACTCTACAACAGCACGATGTGCCAATGGTCGAGGCGGGCAG
>CAJHNH020000336.1:177500-222500 GCA_905116865.2 Candidula unifasciata | reverse complement strand
CAAGAGAGGCGCTTAATGTCCCGCAAATTTGTATATTTTATCTCTGACATATTTATTAGTTTTGTGTTCTAAATAACTAATTCGTAAAATGCGCCTGTAGCATTTAATAATGCAAAGCTTAGGCTAGTTATATGTGATGCATTTAATGAGAGACTGTGATTGAGATAATGAGATTAATTGATATATGTAGGGTTAGCAAATAGTTAACGAAACCCCGGTAAACCAGGAAGACATCCCAGAAATCTTGTTCAAGAGATAACTAAAGATGCATTTACTGTAAACACGCAGCTTTGTTTATTTTGTAGCGGGATCGTGTAGACAACAATGTATTTTCAAAAGTGTTTACTTTGTGCAACAAGCCTGTTAGAAAAGGAAAGTACTTCACAAAATTAGCATGTGCAATGTATTTTGTTTGTCTATTGCTGGCATTTCCAAAATAAATATGTCAAAGAAGTAGTAATATTTATGTCTTTCTAGTCTCTTGTTTGTAATTAATTTTCCTTTCTTTATCGGCATGTGATATTTTCCTTGAAATATTTTTTTTGTATGAAGGCAGCGAGCAAGTCAGTTAAGGTCTTCGTTTGTCTTCATTTAAATATAGAAAAAAAAAAAAAAAAAAAAAATGGTGAAAACAGCAACAACACCTACGACAACAGTGAACAACTATAATTGCAACGATCACAGAAACAGACTTTATGGTCAATGTTACCAACGTAGGTGTGGGGAACTGGGGCCCAAGCATCTGGAGGGTGGTACATCACCCCCCCCCCCTTCCCGACGCCCCCAGATTGTTTTTAGGGATTCTCCCCCCCCCCCGCCTCCTCCAGATAATTCCTGGGGGTGGGGGGGGGTGGGCAGGGGAGCCTCCACCTCTAGACAATTCTAAAAAGGGTTGTTTTCTTCCCCCCCCCCCCTTTTTCTTTTTCCAACCTACTATGTATATATGTTTTGTTCAAGAATTTGTTAACATTTCATGTTATTTCAATTATTACATTTATTTGCCATTCAGCACATAACAATAATGAAAATAATAATTATTAATATACATTAAAACAGGGCTAAATCACCACCCCCCCCCTCCCTAGAAAACTTGATGAGGGGCTGCGCCCTAGTGCCTTTTATAGATTTCTTGGTGGCGGCACATTTGGCTTCTACAGTAATAACTAGTAATCTAACAACTATACCACCACAATCACCACAGCCACCAACACTACGACTAAGATTACCGTTATTGCTACAATTATTACTTCTACTACTACTAATACAGCTGCTACTGTTGTTGCTTCTTCAACTACTACAGTTACTGCAATAACAAGTATTATCACAATTGATTTCACTTTTTGTCTAATGTGGTACTAGCGGCATCAACAACAGCAAGAACAATAACTGATATTGCTACTCTTATCATTCCCGATGCCAGCTGCTACTACTACTACTACTACTACTACTACAATACTACTACTACTACTACTTCTACCACCACCAAATTCATCACTACTACTGCTTACACTGGTACTGTTACAAATACTAGTAAACAACTACTGCTGCTGCTGCTACTACTTCTACTACTACTACTACTACTTCTACCACCACCAAATTCATCACTACTACTGCTTAACTGGTACTGTTACAAATACTACCTAACAACTACTACTGCTGCTGCCACTACTACTACTACTACTACTACTACTACTACTACTACTACTACTACTACTACTACTACTACTACTACTACTACTACTACTACGATTACTACTACTACTACTACTACTACTACTACTACTACTACTACTACTACTACTACTACAACTACAACAACAACTACTACTACTACTACTACTACTACTACAACTACAACTACTACTACTACTACTACTACTACTACTACTACAACAACTACAACTACTACTACTACTACTACTACTACTACTACTACTACTACTACAACTACAACTACAACTACTACTACTACTACTACTACTACTACTACTACTACTACTACTACTACTACTACTACTACTACTACTACTACTACTTCTAACACCACCAAATTCATCACTACTACTGCTTAAACTGGTACTGTTACAAATACTACCTAACAACTACTGCTGCTGCTGCTGCTACTACTACTACTACAACTACTACTACTACTACTACTACTACTACTACTACTACTACTACTACTACTACTACTACTAGTACTACTACTACTACTACTATTTCTACTACTACTACTACGACGACTACTACTACTACTACTACTACTACTACTACTACTACCTTTACCACCACCAAATTCATCCCTACTGCTGCTTAAACCGGTACTGTTACAAATACTACTTAACAACTACTACTGCAGCTCTTGCTACTACTGCTGGTCAGTATTACTAATGCTTCAACAGCTACTGCTCAACTGCTGCTAAACTATCAATATTTAACTACTTCAACTACAACAACTACTACTTAACAACAACTACTACTTAACAACAACAACTACTACTACTACTGCTATTGTTACTATTACTACTGCCGACACTACTACAACAAATAGTAATGCTACTGCTGCTACTGCTACTAAACTATGACGAAAACTACAACAGCTACTGCTTAACTACTACTAAATCGATACTACTTAATGACATCATCTACAATTACTACTACTTAACTACAGCTACTACTACTGTTATTACTACTACCACCACCATTATTACAATAGTAACTACTTTTCCAACCACAACCACAACAACTATTACTGCTCCTACTGCTGCTATTACTATTCAACTATTACTGCAACTGCTGCTGGCGTTGCTAGTACTGCTGCTGCTGCCACCGCTGATAATGCTGATGTTACTACTACTACTCTTTAACTACTACCATCACCACGACTACTACTACTAGGGTGGGTTAGATCGATCCCTCTAACTAGTTTTAACCACTTGCCGAACAAATCAGAGTTAAGCCTACCAACGACTGTGATTGTATTGTGCCTACATCAGTTCGATTTTGCTCCGACCCTTAGATTAGTATATCCAACATCGTGTTGTGTCATTATTTGATTTATCCAAATTATTTTTAAATATCATAAGGGCAATGTATCTTCCATTTGGTATTCTCTAAGTCATGTATCCATCAAGCTGGGTGCTTGGTGTGTCTATCAATAAGTGTCCTCTGTGAAAAGTATCCATCCCATTATATCCATAAATTAACGTATCCATCCGTTAATGTCATCATATGTCCATTCATCTGTGTCATCAGAATCACATATCCATCCACTTACATAAGTAGAGTCATGTATTCATTTATTTTTGTTTTCAGATTAATGTATGTACACTTCGGCCATGGTAATCAATTTACGCCAGCAGTAGCGGAAATCCCAAGATGTGATTAACTCGGCTTTCTAGAGTCATCCTTACAAAATGCAGACTATCATTTTTTGCAACTTTTAGCGGGGGATAATTTCCGGAAATCTGAAGGCGTTATGTCCGTATCCTGTGTTATCACTTCCTGACAGAGAGTTATCTTTTCATAATATTTTACTGATTATTCCATTTAATGACATTTACAAGAAGGCTCATGTTTGCTCTGTCATTAGTGACTTCTGTTGCAGCTCAAGGTAATAGTTGATACCTTCTTTATTTGAATGTAAAAGTAGACATGATGTTGGGAGCCACCGTGATGTAGCAGTTAGGGCTCGAATAAGGATTCGAAGGTCATGGGTTAAGATCCTTGCGGAGCCTGAATTTTTTTTTCTCGAAATTTTAATTGGCACCTAGGTCGACTCAGCCTTAACTGGGTACCAGGTACAGTCATGGGAAGTAAATGCGACCGGTGTGATGTTGACTACATCACCCACCAAGTGCTCATTGGTCTTTAAAACATAGGCCTAACCCTATATGTCCAGTACTTGTTAGGGCGTGGAATGAAGTAGTGTACTTTAATTTACGCACGCCATTATGTCGGCTCTGTGGCTAAGTCGATGCGAACGCTTCGTAATTTTTTCATTTTTTTTTTTCATTTTTTAATGTGAGATATTTTAAACTTTATGATGTTTACATGGATCTGTCAAACAATGATTTCATACTGTCTTACTGGAATCTTCATGGAACAAATGATTCTAATAAACTGCGGTCAACACTCTGTTTCAGTCGCTCTTTTTCACAGAGACGTAGTGGTAGAGAACCACAAGTAGGAACAAAGTCACACCCAAACCATTGGCAAAAATTACTAGCTGCACGTCCGAGATCATTGTAGTACAATTTGGAACTTCAGAAAATTCGTAATGCCGGGATGTCGTTTTCGATCCCAGCTGCAGGCCATGCGCTTTGCGTTAGTTTCGACAGTGGTATCAAGAAAGCCGACCAGCCAGTAAGCAATGGCAAACTACTGGACGTAAATTTGCCTAGAAAAACCATGCAACAGCCAGGGGTTGTTGGGGTTGGTTCTGTAACGTCCTGTAAAGGATGCGCAACTAACCTATTAAATATATTGTTTAAACAGCGTCTTATTAGCGAACGATTGATTTTTTATACGAGGTATGTCGGTAATGAACTTGAGAACATGTTAGGGTCTGAGTTCCACCGCTGATTACAGTCAAGGATGACGATTATGACACTCCGCTATGGCAAGACGAGTAGTTAACCAGACGACATTGGGCACCACCAGTACTAAGGCTCTTCGCTGGCTGTTGCAATGGGAGACAAAGCTAACATGGGCATCTCCTAAACGCTGCACCTGTGCTGTGAGACATTTTAAGTATTTCTCTCATCATCTTCTTCTTTACCTCCCTCGCAACTGCTTGCTGTGCCTAAGTTGGTAAGCGTTTCTTTTCAATATATAGCTGTGACAATGACAGTTAATACGCTAACAATTCACAACGACACGTGAAATATCTTTAACTATTGGTGTAATCCCGACAAACAACTGACACATACAATATTGACACTGTAGGAAGCAATGATTGCATCGTTAAGCTGAACAAAAATAAAAAAACTTTGTTTTCCCCTCCCCAATGCAAGTAAATCAACCATGACTTCTGTGTGTGTACATATGTATGTATGTACATATGTATGTACGTATGTAAGTCTGTCTGCTTGTCTGTCTGTCTATCTGTCTGTCTGTAATGTATGTTATGTATGTTATGTATGTATGTATGTATGTATGTATGTATGTATGTATGTATGTATGTATGTATGTATGTATGTATGTATGTATGTATGTATGTATGTATGTATGTATGTATGTATGTATGTATGTATGTATGTATGTGTGTGTGTGTGTGTGTGTGTGTGTGTGTGTGTGTGTGTGTGTGTGTGTGTGTGTGTGTGTGTGTGTCTGTCTGTCTGTCTGTCTGTCTGTCTGTCTGTCTGTCTGTCTGTCTGTCTGTCTGTCTGTATGTATGTATGTATGTATGTATGTATGTATGTATGTATGTATGTATGTATGTATGTATGTATGTATGTATGTATGTATGTATGTATGTATGTATGTATGTATGTATGTATGTATGTATGTATGTATGTATGTATGTATGTATGTATGTATGTATGTATGTATGTATGTATGTATGTATGTATGTATGTATGTATGCATGCATGCATGCATGCATGCATGCATGCATGCATGCATGCATGCATGCATGCATGCATGCATGCATGCATGCATGCATGCATGCATGTATGTATGTATGTATGTATGTATGTATGTATGTATGTATGTATGTATGTATGTATGTATGTATGTATGTATGTATGTATGTATGTATGTATGTATGTATGTATGTATGTATGTATGTATGTATGTATGTATGTATGTATGTATGTATGTATGTATGTATGTATGTATGTATGTATGTATGTATGTATGTATGTATGTATGTATGTATGTATGTATGTATGTATGTATGTATGTATGTATGTATGTATGTATGTATGTATGTATGTATGTATGTATGTATGTATGTATGTATGTATGTATGTATGTATGTATGTATGTATGTATGTATGTATGTATGTATGTATGTATGTATGTATGTATGTATGTATGTATGTATGTATGTATGTATGTATGTATGTATGTATGTATGAATGAATGAATGAGTGAGTGAGAGTGTGTGTGTGTGTGTGTGTGCGTGTGTGTGTGTGTGTGTGAGTGTGTGTGTGTGTGTGAGCGTGCGTGCGTGCGTGCGTGCGAGCGTGCGTGCGTGCGTGTGTGTTATTTACTTTTACGTATTTAAACGTAACTTTGGCTTCCTCAAGCCCTACCCCCACCCCTAGACAATTTATATGAAAGCTGAACTTCCACTGTTTTCTTTGTTCTACGCCTCTGCAAATCGCCGCTAATCGACATCAACGACTGAAATACTGACATCGTTACTGAAAACACATGGGGTCCATGACTGGCACACTGCCGCTGTTCCTACCTAACAGGAACATATTATTTACATGGCCGTGTGTTAGCTACGTATCATTTAAATGACGTTGCAGAAGCAGTATTATCATTTAAGACTGTTGTGCTTTTTTCTAGTCACATTTTTACGTCGAGTAGTTTTTTATTTCTTTCTAAACAGTCAGCTTTTGGTACCACTGACAAAACCAACCACGACGGTCTGCAGCCAGTTCGCCTGCAGCTGTGATCGTACCTGGCACCCCCGCATTTCGAAACGCGTTCGCTAGACCTAAGGCACAGACGCCGACTGCTTGTATACCAATGTTTTTGTTTTAAATCTTTTTAGACGGTAAAACTATCTTTTGTCGAAACGTCTACTCTTCTGTGTGTGATCGGTTTCCTAGAAAGCTGGCTGTTGTCACTTGCAGGTTTTCGTCGTCTCGAGACTTGTCCGTTAATTGCTGAAACCATTCCATGCAAGGCTCTAGCGGTTGACAATTGAACGCTGTTTAATTAGGTTGATCCTTATGTGGGTTTCAGTGTCCCGCTTTTGGTAGTGGGGGAAGGGTGAGGGGAAACAAGAGAATGTACCTACTGTTCCGTAGCAAGCATGTCGTAAAAATGGTCTATGTGGGACTTAGTGAAATTGAATGCGTTTTGCCAAAATATCGTAACCTTGCTGTAACCACACAGAATACAGCTTGCCCTCTGTCCTTAAGGGGCGAACGCCAAGGAAGAAGAACTTCGTTGAAAACGTAATAGGATATTTAAGGGAGAAATCCAGTGTGGGTTACGGGACCCCATTGTAGGAAAAACAAGAATACACCCACTGCCTCCCCTTCAAGCGTGCCGTAGGAGCGGACCTACTTTAGGCATCCTTCGAAGTCGGAGTGGTAAACGCAGAGAGAAAAAAGTGGCTGGATGTGTGTGGGAGGAAGGGTGTTGCGGATAAATTCACTGGGCTGGTCAGAGGCGTGATAGCCTTCGCCAGTCGAAGCGGCACAGATGATGATGGTAACGGAGACGTGGGCAAAAGGGGTCCATGTGGCCTGAGATGAGAGACGAGTGAAAAGATTCATGATGTGCACGCATTCATGAAAGAGGTGTTTCTAGAGATTCACGAATAACAGTGACTTGCACGCTCTTGCAGGGCTCGGTGAAGGAGCTAAAGGGGAACCGTGGCAGTGTTGCCACTTTGGATCTTTTACATCCAGATTTAGAAGTTTTCCCTTGCGTTTAGATGTTTTTAAAAGGTTAGGAAATTATAGGGAAGAGAAAAAGTTGCTAAAAAAACAGTTTATGTAAGCTTTACAAAACCGATCACAATAAACAAACAAAGGAACTGCGGCGATTAGCCTTCATCAGCACATTAAAAAAAACAATACAGTACACATACACAAATATGCTCTAACTATAAAGTGACTACATGGGACTAATGTACAAAATAAATGATACTCATCTGTGTCCCTGGCAAAGAACTTCCTTCAAAAAAAAAAAATTATGGTGTTTTTGACCTTTCGATGGTAGATATTTATCTAGACGTTTTTCATTTGTAGTTTGATATTTTGTAGATTTGTCCCCTTTCAGTGTCATTTTAATAATACTGTGTAAAATATTTACTATAATTTTTTTTTGGGGAGGGGGAGGGGGGGGGGGGGTTTGGTAAGTACATTGTGACAATTGCGATTACTTAAACTTTGAACTCTCACTGGGGGTCAAAGCTCAAATATTTGGCAGCCCCGGTACTGATTAATTAAAAGCGCGAGTAAATCATACTAACTTGTTTCAACCGTATCCTCACTGTGCTGACTTTCTGGTTCTTTTTCAGGTGATTAAAAAAAATTGCTCACCTTCATATGTGGCTTTCACATTGAAAAAAAAAAAAAAAACAACTTTCAGCATGTCAACAGTAAAGTATGAGCAAAAATTTCGGAAAGAGTGGTTGCATGATGACAACATTAAATTAATTACAAACTATTCTAATGGAAGTGCAAATAGTTAATAAACTGTTCGAGTCTAAACATGCTGATAAAGTTAAATTACTTGACGATGTCACTTTGCTATTTCACTCAGTTGGTAAAAGACAGGGGTTGCCAACTTCTAAAGCTGATTTGCTCACTTGCACTATAGAGAGCTATTTGGTTCCTAAGATATACCTTGGATATCAAATCTAATCAAAAATTGATGATTTAAAAACCAAAGGACTGTTAACAGAGAATGAAGAGAACAACTTAAGAAAACGCTGTCAGGATTTCCTTACCTCATTATTCATGCAATTGAAGCAGAGACTTCCTGAAAACACAGATGTATTGAACAATATTTCACTCTTTTCTGTGAGCAACATACTTCAGCCAGTAAAGGACATACCTAAATATTGTGAAGTTATAAAATTTCTAGGGGCTAGTGATAATAGTGTTGCGGAAAAAGAATATCAGTTGACCAAAATAAACTTAGTTGATGGACAAACAAAACAGAAACTGAAGCGTTTTAGAGTGAGGTGAGACAATTTAAAGATGCCTTATCAAACAGTCTATTCTGTAAGCTCTTTGAATGTGCCATGTCTGCCCTAATACTACTCAGCTCAAATGCTGACGTAGAAAGAGTTTTCAGTGCTATGAATTATATCAAATCTAACCTAAGAAACAGGATTAAATTTGACCTCTTAAATGCTATGTTGACAATAAAATTCGGCCTGTTGAGAGTAGGAAAATGCTTTTCTACTTATCTGCTCCCTGATTGTGTATTAAAAGAAGTTGGAACAGCTAAAGTATACCAGAGTCATTGTGGATCTGAAGATTCAACTTCATCATCCAAACTAAGTTTATCCTGTGAATCTTGTGAGGCAGACATCAGTGAAGATGAGGACATGATTCTATAGGGTAAGTCATATCAATAGCTATGTAATTTGTGACTCTTTCTATTTAAATGTTTTTTCTAGATGTTTTCCCACGCAATTTTATATGTTTTTAGATATCTTTTGACTCCGTTCTGGATGTTTTTTGTCGAAGAAAAGTGGCAACACTAGACCGTGGTTTTAGGGTTCAGTGCCTCTCAGCAAGTCAGAGTGTGCGGACGCATCTTCCTATGTCTGTGAGTTCGTGTCCAGATGTTGGTGAATTTTTAGCAGTAATTATGTGTATCATTTTAGTTCAGTTAATGTTGATCTTGGGCATTAGAACTTTGGTGTATGAGTCGAAAGGCTCCCCCTCTGTGGATTTTGTGGAGACAAGGCGTGGAAGGCCCAACATGTTATCTACCACAAGGCCGACAGAAGTCGAGCGATGACTTGTGGCGTAATCGCGAGGGCGAGATTGTGTATCGTCTCGTGAGGATTCTCGATGATTCTGATGCGCGGGTTCCGTGTGTTCTGATGCGACCGTGTATCGAGGAACTGGTGGATGTTGCGCTGGATCAGTCTGTGCTGATACGACCGTATATCGAGAGACTAGAAGGCTGAGGCCGTCTCTAACCAGTTATCATGTATCGGTTAGGGTGACCCGAAGTGAGGGCGCGTAACCAAGTGAGGTTTTAATAGTTCTGAGTGGAGAGAAAGTTGAAGGGGTCAATAGCTGTGGTGCTAATAACCTGTGAGCTGAGGCATCTTTCGGCGCCCCATCCCCCTAAAATGTTTGTTTTAAAGGGGCTGAGAGTCCCCTCAATAAGCTGTAGGGAGGCGGACTTGCACCCGTCGCTCCCCCCTTTTACACCTTATACAATATGCAAGTGTGCTTGGCTCCCTAACCTGGTATAGGCGGTCTCTTTTCAAATATTCATGTATAAATTTTTATATTATTTCAAAAAATTTATTAAATTTATTTATCGTTCAGCGCATAATAATAATATTAATAATAATAATAATAATAATAATAATAATAATAATAATAATAATAATAATAATACTACTAATAATAATAATAAAAATAATAATAATAATAATAATAAATAATAATAATAATAATAATAGTGGTAATTTTTTAATGATTCGTCATTAAGTGCCTTGCCGACTGGCGTGGGCGATCATGCCTTTCCACAATCTGCGATCTCCTGCAGCATGTATTAGTTCGTGTGCTGACACACCTCCATGCCATGCAACAAGACTGTCAAGAATCTCCTATGGTTGTCTTTCTCTATCCCTCTTTCCATGGATCTTTCCAGTGGTCACAACATGTTCCATTTTTCCTCTACTCATAACATGGCCGAAAAATAATGACTGTCTCCTTCTGATGTCTGTGATAAGTTGTCTTTGGGCTCCCGCCTCTTTCAAAAACCTCTTGGTTGCTCTTTTGGCTGTCCAGGTTATTTTAGGCATTTTTCTGTAAAACCACATCTCTGAGGCCTCAAGAAATTGTTTGACCTGCCTACCGATTGTCCAGGATTCACAGCCATATGTTAAAACTGGATGTATGTAGCAAGCAAGAATTCTTTTTCTAACTCTCAACGACAATGATTTATTGCATAAGATGTTTTTTATTTTATAAAATTCAGTTTTTGCCTGGCCTATTCTGTTTCCTATCTCAGTAATGCATCTTCCATCTGGTGTTATCCATGTGCCCAGATATTTAAATTTCTGTACTTGTCCCAAAATAACACTATCGACTTTTATTACACAGGAATAATTCTTTTCTTGTTACCACCATTACTTCTGTCTTTCCATTATTCAAACTGAGGCCCATTCTCCCACTTTCTATCACCACAATTTCTTTCATTTCCTGTAGTTCTTTCTGACTTGTTGCTATCACGACTGTGTCATCAGCGTAACGTAAATTTTTTATATTGTCCGAATCATTAAATTAGCAAACAACAGCTACAAGAATTATAGCTGCTGTTTGCTAATTTAATGATTATTACCCATAAAAAGGAGCCGCTGTGGTGAAATGGCTAGAAGCTAAGCTGCGGATTAGAAGGTCGCTGGTTCAGGTTCTCATGGAGCCGGACTTCGGTTCCCACCTCGACCTCGCCTTAAATCGGTACCAGGCAAACACCTGGGAAATAAAGGCGGCTGGTGTGACAGAGATCATATCACCCACCAAGACCGGTTGGTCTATAAAATATAAGTCTATCCCAGTATGCTAAATACGCCTGCAGACTTGGAAAAGGTCCTTTACTTTTATTCTTCTACTCTTCCATCTTGTACCTCATCAAAGTGTCAGGGGGGATGTAACGTTCGTTGATGAGCTCTGTCAAGAGCACTATTAAGACTGATGTTCATTTCTGTAAGGTTGTTCTTAATGCCATCACTCCATATTTTCCGAGGTGTTTCACTCGCTTTATACCCGTTGTAAAGTTTTAGTGTGGCTCGCTGTTTCGGGTAGTACCAGGGCGTTCTTGGTAGGTGTCCAAACCACTTCATTTGTTGTTCTTTGATGACCTGTAATGCTGGCTTCGCGTTTCGTATTCTGTCTTTCCTTGAAACTCCTGCGGCTCTTCTAAGTCATTTAATCTTTGTTGTCACAATTTTACATTCATTGGAGGATGTAAGTGTCCACGTTTGGCATTAATAGCCTGTTAAGCCACCCGTCCCGATGCAGTTTTTGTGGCAGCACTCCAGTCAAGGCACCCCATCTCTTTGTCAATCTGCAACAACAATGAGCAGATTGACAAAGAGAGTTCGGGAGAACATAAAGCTCACGATTAAAACAAAAACCCTTGTCTATCAGTCTTGTGTTCTCAGCGCTCTGATTTATGGCAGTGAAACTTGATCAACCTATCTGCACCAAGAGAGACGGCTTAATAGCTTTCACATGCGATGCCTAAGAAGAATACTTGACATTAAGTGGCAGGACAAAATCACAAACACTAAGGTACTGGAAAGAGCAGGTACTACAGCCGTCTTTTCCATGCTCAGTCTACAAAGGCTCAGGTGACTGGGTCACACCTGCAGGATGTCCCTAAGGACATCCTTTATATTGAATTAAAGACAGGAAGAAGATGTCGAGGCCTACCTTTACTACGTTATAAAGATGTGTGCAAGCGGGACATGAATGATACAGGTATTGAGGCTGAATCATGGGAACAAAATGTCATGGACCGTGTTGTGTGGAAAGGGCATATCAGGAAGGGAATGAGACTGAAGGAAGAAATGACAGCAGAAAGGATGAGAGCTGAACGTCTAAAAAGAAACGGATTAAACACAATGTTTGCGAGAGGTCCCGGGTTCAAATCCCTGACGAGATCTCATTTGATGCAATGACTCGCTGTTTTCTTCTATCTGGCTCTAATCACTGCAGATTCCTATTTCACACACCGACATTAACACGACGAGCAGAAAATGGGCGACTGGAAACAACACAACACAAGTTTCTGCACTTTATTCTTCCACTCGCGGCTTTCTCAGCCGGCACATCAAATATAACAAGGTCTAGGGCATACACTTTACCTCAAACACTTAATTATTCTGATCACTTTTTCTCCGAAATTACAATCGTCCGAACACAATCACAATGAAACGAAACAGCTGCTTTTCCTGACAGTGATAGATGGTTCCATTTACTCTACATTATTGTTCGAGTGCGGGAAAACCGCTGTAGCTAGTTCTATAACAGATACTGCTGCTATAGGATGACCTATTATACCTTATAATCAGGCATACTATCAGCTGGAATTAGTTTTTTGGGGAACTGTGTTGACTCTATAATCAGATATGTGTCGATCTCTGTGGTTCTGTTTTACTGATATCAGAGCTGTAATGTGTCGAACACAGCTCTGTTGACCCCATAGACGTGCTCTGTCTACATAATAGCCAGGCTTGTAGAGCCCAAAACCATGCTGTGTAGACAGAAGAGCTGGGCTCTGTTGACCCACACAGCAAGGTTGTGTTGACCCTAGGGTTAGGCTCTGTTGACACCACAGGAAGTAGGTCACGTTCCATCGATAACTTTATTGGACTGGTCTACTTTACTGGACGTTACGTGTGTGCCGCTCTGTTGTTTGCTTTCTGGGATGTCTTGCATTTACGTTTTTATTTCGACAAAGGTTTCACCACTAGCTAAAGGAGTTTGTGTTAGACCCAGTTTGTCGATGTTTTTGGAGTGTTAAAAGCGCTGGCGTGCTGAAATATAGAATACGCGATATCAGTAGCCTTGGTGAACACCCCCGTCACCTTGTACAAAGGCCACGTGGCTCAAGGTTGACCAATCAAAAGTGAGCTAGGCTGAAGATCGAACAATCATAAGTGATCTAGTGTGTAGCACTGTGTAAATAGGGAGAGCAACGTTATTTTTACCCATCCGGTTTTGTGTCAACCCATCATTTTAGATTACGCCGACCCCATAATTCAAACTGTGTCGACGCCATAGTCCGGTTGTGTCAGAACACTGGCGACCAGTGAGCCACAAAGCTACTGGTAAACGCTGATCCATTATCTTGTCCGTGCTGATAGCCATGTTATCGCCAAAAATGGACAGTATAAATTAACAAGGAAAACATAAAAGCAATGTAAAGTAACGGACAGTGTAAACTAAAAATCATAGAAAATGACAATTAAAAGTAAAGGACAGTGTAAACAAAAGGACCTCGAAAATGACAATCTAAAGTAACAGACAGTGTGAACTAAAAGACGACACGAATGTTATTTAACGTAAAGGATAGTGTAAACTAAAGGAGGATACAGTGTAAACTAAAGGACATCGAAAATGACAATCTAAAGTAACAGACGGTGTGAACAACATAACTCAAAAAGACAGTGTAAACTAAATGAGGAAAAACAGAAATTGGCAGTGTAAACTAAAGGATATAGTATTTAAGTAAATTACCCGATTGTATTGAAACCGAACACCTGGTAGACAAATTTGCTATCCATTGTGCTAAATCTACATTGTTAGACAAATTACGCTGTCGAGTGGTCCTGTTCGCTTCTCACCTCATCAACTGGGACTTTGCCAAACACCACCGACCCTGCTCACCTTTGAACTTTATCCTAATTTCCTTTTAAAAGTCGCCAATACAGACTGAGTTTGTTTTGGAAATTAATCCTTGTGTGGTGTGGTTCAAGCACTGATGTTTGTATGTTTGACAGTCAGGGTTCTGCTATGTCACTCCATCTCCAGCGATTCACATAGAACATAGAAGAGCTGGGATCTACTACATACAGCACTAGGCATAGTTACAAGAGACACTGTTGTCTTTATTAGCATAAGAACATGGTTTTGCTTCTTTCCTAGTAATAATGAACAGAGAGAGAGAGAGAGAGAGAGAGAGATGGAAGAGAGAGAGAGAGAGAGAGAGAGAGAGAGAGAGAGAGAGAGAGAGAGAGAGAGAGAGAGAGAGAGAGAGAGAGCGGCAGACATTCAAGGACAGAGAAAGTCAGACAGACGGAGACCGAAAGAGATGGGGAGAAGTAAACTTAAAAACTGTAACAATTACAAATAGTTATAGACAGGACAACGAACTGCTTTTCGCTCAGATGGTTTATTATGAAGACACTGAAGACGAAACTCCACATCGATAAAGAAAAAAACGTGATGAACATGAGCATTAGTTATTAAACGGTTAAAGTTGGTTGCGTATCCCTTACAGGACGTTGCAGAACCAACCACAGCATTTTTTGGCTGTTGTGGTTTTACTAGACAAATTTACGTCCAGTAGTTTATTTGCCATTGCTTCCTGGACGGTCAGCATCTTGATACCACTGTCGAAACCAATGCTAGGCGCAAAGACCGGTAGCTGAGATCGAACCCGGCACCTCGGCATTACGAAGCTCGTTCGCAACGCCTAAGCCACAGACACCGACTATCAAACGGTACTGAGAGATAAAAAGAGCTGCCTTCTCTGCTTAAATTCATTGTTTTTTTCTTTAGATAATATTTGTTTCTTTGGTCTGATTTCGGACTTTTAAAAAAATCTATGTGTGTTTCGTAAATAGAACCATGGTGTGTAATTAAAAGTCCGGTTGTAGCAACACCGTTACACCGCCACGTTTTTTGTGCTTATTATTTATTGTTTTTGTATCAGGATTGTTTTTTCAATGTGTGATTATTTTTTCTGTCCTTATCCTTACTCTCATAAACTTTTCCTTACTCTCATTTCTGCTGTTAAGCATTGTCAGGAGGAATAATTTGCGATCCAGTGCACGATGACAGTCACTGGCTATTGTGATGCCATAAAAGCGTGAAGTGTCTTCAGCGTTGTCGATCTATACAAAAGCGTGACTGTCCTCTGGATCCTGTAGCTGATCATGTAGAATATCAAGTATATGCATTCAAACGAGATGGCTAAACCACTTGATCAGCTCGTTCTCAGTGAATCAAGTACATGATGTTCCCACAAATCCCCCAATCTGTCTGATGGTATTATTGTTAACTCCATCTAGGATGTTAAGGTTTACGGCTTTTGTCTTTTTTCGCGAGTTCTGATTTCTTGTAAATACATATCTTAAGTTATGTCCATGTTTGGCACAGATAGCTCTATATTGGTTTGAATATTCTGTTAAAATTCTGTTGCTTTAAAACTCATAGGTATAAATGGATCTCTTAATAATGAGAACAATGTTACAATGGGTATATAATTGCACTAGCTTTCTGAAATGTGGTTTCTGTTTCTCTGCCAGTTCCCCTGTCTTAGGAAGCCACTTCAAAGTGTGTATATATTTTTTGTTTTTAAAGTTACGCTCCACGAGTGCTGCGATAGTCACCGCGCTTAATTCCACCAAAATGCATCGAACAGTGACCAGGAGGAGATTTGATCGACACTCAACATTCGGAGGAAAGGCAAGACGCACACACAGTCAGACTGTTATTGCTGCCATCGAGGCAGGAAGTCAGGCTGCTGAACATAGTTACGGGGTGTTATTTGTGATGTTATCAGTTCTGTTTTGTTATTTTTCAACTCAGCTATAAGCTAAATACCCTGATACGTGATGTTATCAGTTCTGTTTTGTTATTTTTCAACTCAGCTATAAGCTAAATACCCTGATACGTGTTAAAGGCAGGTTTTCGTGTGAGGTGTTCAGCCATGGTTGCAGTATTTGATTGTATGTGTTCCCAGCACCTTTTTCCTGTGGTCAGTGTAATCAGTAGCATGGACACCCGAAGGTTCAACTTTACAAGCAACACAAATCTAACTTTCATGCCTTTTTATTGTAAATCTAGAAGCTTCATTAACTTAAACAAAAATGACAAAAACAGTGGAACATGTCAACACTAGCAGGTGGACATTTATCAGGACATCCTTGCTGGCTAACCTTTCCATTTCAATAAAGACGATTTGGTTGTAATTACTTTAAACCACGGCCTACATTTGAGCGGATGTTCTTATTTTTGTCTGGCAACTTTCATTGCGCTCTGCCAGGACTCTAATTGTCGGTTCACGGACGCACACTGTCCTAAAAACATGTTTACTCAAAGTATTGAACCAGAGACAACGCCGTGATTCTCCTGTCTTCTTCTCCATATATTTCACTGTTGAGTCTGACGAGTTGAGAGTGGATTGTGTCTAATGTAGTGTGGTTGTAGTTTAAAAAATATCAATATAATTATTGTTGTCTTCGATTTTGCCACGTGTTTGAAGCGTCTTACAATCACATCCATTATTATCCTTATTACCTTCAAGTTGTTTTCCCTAGCAGCGCTGGGGAAATTGCTTTTAAAATATCACAAACTTTAACAAAATGTAACAATCTCTCCCCCCCCCCCCCTCCCCACCTTTTTATAAAAAATCCTTACAGTGTGCTGAAGGATAATGTACGGATTAGATAAGCCGCTAGGTACTTTAATCAAAACAAGCCACTGATTTTGGTCTGTTACAAAACGAGATGGTCTGTGAGATATTTTCACAGTCTGAAATCTCCAGGTCGTCATAAAAACAGGCCGTATTAGACCATTGAAGCAAAAAAAAAAAAAAAAAGGATTGGGGGAAAAGAGGGGGGGGGGGGGGGGCAATAATGAAACTTCGGACTTCGCAGCATTTAGGGCACATGTTTATGGAGTTGAACTATGGGCTGCCTCACTCCATATGACACATAACAATAATGTTGAGTACCCTTAAACATTTGCCCGATTGCTGTCATATCTTTGCCATGTTAACATTTAGGCTTCAAAGATCGAGTGAATTTTAAATGCCTAGAAATTTCTCTCACTGTGCCGGGGTTCAGGTTTATGTTGACTAGCCCCATATTCAGCGCATATTTGTCTACAAATACAGGTAGCTAGCATCATATAACCGATGCGTCTCATGGCGTGAAACATATATTTTCTTCACTTCTAATTTGTGGATACTCTCACACACAGTTTCAGAGCCACTGGCATTGGGAGACGTCCTTCACCGGATTCCATACATAAATGTTACCATCCATCTCAATGATGTTCTCTTGTTTATGTGTGGTTGTGTCACAGAGAAGATTGAACTGTGGGTTTCCATGACCCGTGGCTGGGTTATGTCTTTCTATTTCCCATGGCTAGGTTGTGAGTTTTTTGTGTCCCTTTGCTGGGCTATGTGATTCTATGCCACGATGCTGGGTTGTGTTGTGGGTTTCCATGTCCCATCTTTGGGGTGTTGGTTTCCATACCTGGTCATGTCAAGACGTCGGCCAATGACGATTGGTTAACGTTGTCTCAGACATCGCCAGATCAGAGCTCACCGGGGATTACCTGCACGTTCCAGAACAATCTGTTAATTACAGAGTGAGAAAGATCGAAAAACCAGCTTTCTGTACAAGGGTCGTTAAAGTTCAGCTGATTACGTAGAGTTGTAAAGACATAACTTGTTTGCAGGCTGAAAACCTCAGTAGACTGTTCAATTCCCAGGTGTCGCAGAATGTTTTCCAAAGCTATTTCGGTTTTGAGATCTTTCCAGCTTCATACAATTTGTACAGGGTAATTTTAATCACCCCCCCCCCCCTCCCTTTTCTATCAACCCAACCCCATCCACCCCCTCAATGACTGCTCTACAGGTTACTCTATAACTGTTTTATAGTGCCCTAATATAACTATGCCAAATGGCTTTCCTTTCAGTTAAACGGGGTTTCTAGGATTTATACCCGTTTGAGCCTCATCCTTGAAATGTTAATCCCCAAACCTGGAGGGGAAAAGACTATTTAAAAAAGTTCCTGATTCAAATTTCCACACTACCGGACCAACTGGCTGTCTTTATTTTCTTCTTCTTTCCTTTTTTTGACTCCCTCTGCTGTGGAATGCCTTGCAGTGTAAGGGCTAGAAAAGACCTCTGAAACAGGCCCTTGCTTGCTTGGTATAAAGTAATTTTTCAGTATTTCTGATTTGTCTGCTGTCCATTTCTGCGTGGTCGACCTCTGGATCTGTTGTACTCTGTGGACCCTCCCTGGTGCCAATCTTGTTACATGGCCTAACCATTTGATTTGTTGTCCACCCATCAAGTTCTGTATTTGTTCTGTGCCGACTCTTCTCCTAATATCATCTTTCCTAAGTCTATCTGTTCTCGTTACACCTAGCATAGTACGTAAAAACTTAATTTCTGTCGTGACTATTTTCCTTTAGCTTTCTGAAAACAGTGTCCATGTTTGATATTTGTAGCATAGCATTGGTAAGAATATTGTGTTAAACAGTATTTTTGGGGTGTTCGTATTCATTCACAAATTAAACTTAAAAACGCAGGAATAAAAACGCAAAGGTCACCCCACATAGACATATCAGCTTTGAAACAGACAGAAATAAGCCAGCAGTACCTAGTGGAGGTTAAAAATAAATATGACAGATTAATAGTTGATAGCATGGAACAATATCGACGGGAGAATTCAGAGGACAAAATTAATACAAAATGGGAATGTTTCAAAACTAGTATAGAAACAGCTAATGCCATCTTACCAGTGAAATAAAACAAGAAAAATCAAGTATGGATGACTGAGGAAATTATTTACAAAATGACACAAAGAAAGAAAGCAAAAAACACTCCAGAATATTCATTAATAGACAAAGAAATACGAAATATGTGTAGAACTGCTAAGGAAACATGGATTCAGTTAAAATGCAAAGAAATAGAGGATCTTGAAATAAAACACAGGACCAAGGAAATACATGCAAATATAAGAAAACATACAAACAAGGACAAACATTTAACAGGAAATGGTTGATTGGGGGAAGGATGGAAAAAAAAAATTATTGTTGATAAGAAAGATATAATAAAAGGATGGACTGAATACACAGAAGACCTGTTTTGGGACAACAGAGGTCACAAACCGCCAATCCATAATATTCAAGAGGGACCAAACATTTTAAAGTCTGAAGTAGAGAAAGCCATTAAACAGATGAAGCAGTGAAAAGCTGCAGGTCCAGACAACATAACTGCAGAAATGTTAAAATCATTATCTACCTTTGGAATTGATACTATCACATAAATATGCAATGACATTTATAACTATGGGTACATTCCCAGGGACATGAAAATAACTGTTTTTATCACACTACCCAAGAAATCAAAAGCTGTTGATTGTGAAGATTACGTAACTATTAGCCTAATGAGTCACGTAACTAAGTTACTCTTAAAGATAATTCAAGCAAGAATTCAAGATAAAATAGAGAAAGAAGTTTCTGAAGAGCAATTTGGATTCCGTAAAAACAGTGGTACTCGAAAGGCCATAATTTGCCTAAAGATGCTGACTGAAAAATATATATAGAAGTTCAGAAAAATATTTATGCATGTTTTATAGATTACAAAAAAGCTTTCGACAGAGTGCAATATGAACAACTAATTGCAGCTCTTCAAAACATAGGACTAGATGGAAAGGATATCAGACTTATTAAAAAGTTATACTGGGAACAAGAAGCAACAGTAAGATATGACATCTGCTCACCCCAGATAGAGATCAAGAGAGGAGTAAGACAAGGATGTGTGCTGTCGCCTAGCCTTTTCAACTTATGTACATAAATCATTTTTAAAGAAATTGTAGAATTACCAGGACTGTACATCAATGGTAGAATAATAAACAATCTGAGATATGCTGACGACACAGTATTGCTAGCAGAGAGTGAGCAGGAGTTGCAAGACCTAGTGGAGCAAGTAAACAGAAGGAGTGCAGAATTTGGATTAGATATACATTTGAAAAAGACAAAAACCATGATATTTAGCAAAGAAAATAATCAGCTAACAATGAATATCACAGTGAACGGGGTGAAATTGGAACAAGTTAACAATTTCTTATATCTTGGACAAGTAATAACATGTGACGGCAGAAGTGAAACAGAAGTCAAGAAAAGAATAGGGATGGCCAAAAACATTTTCAACAACATGCAAAAGTTATTGACATCAAGAGAAATAAGCAATACATTAAAAATGAGAATTGTCAAATGTTATGTATTCTCAGCCTTACTGTATGGCACAGAGACATGGACGATGAACAAACAACTGGAAAATCGTATCAATTCTTTGGAGATGTGGATGTACAGAAGATTAGGTCGTATTTCATGGATACAAAAGCTATCAAATACAGAGGTACTGAGGAAATTGGGAATGAAAAGAGATTTGCTAGGTGAAATAAAAAAGAGACAAGTGAAATATTTTGGCCACATTAAAAGACATAACAGTATTGTAAAGATCATCTTAGAGGGAAAGGTTAAAGGTAGGCGAGCAAAAGGCAGACAGCGTTACAAGTGGGAGGGATAACATCAAGAGATGGACGAACAGCAGTATGAGTGAGTGTACATCAAGGGCAAGAGACAGGTCTTGTTGGAGATCCATTGCAGCCAACCTTCATTGTGGAGACGGCACCTGATTGATTGATTGATTCATGTGCATGAATTTTAAAATTATAGCAATGTGACCTAAAACTTGATTGGCTTTATTGCATTTTTGCGGGATTTCTTTATTACTTCTTACGTCTTCTAAAAACATGCTCCCCAAATATGTAAAATCCTTCGCCTACGTTAACTGGTATTTATCGATTTTGATGTTGGTTCTTCATTTTCTGTAAAATTTCATCACTTCTGTTTTGTCTACTTTGATCTTCATGTCTTTGTTGTCGCATTATGAGTGGAGTCTGCTGATATATTCTTGTAGCTGTACTGCTGCTGGCGATACGATTGCCTGGTCATCGGCAATCATTTAGTAATTCTCCGATGTTGTCTTTATATTATCCCTTGAAATATGTGGATTTTTGAATTCCATGACTGTAATATTTCTTTTCTGCAGCTAAGGTTTTTAATTTTCTTGCGGCTCTATGTATCAAATTAGTAACAGGGCGATGGAACTTTCAGTCCGCACATGAAAAAAAAAATGCACCAGAAAACAGTGACCAAAAGCACACCAAAGCTTTTAACAGAGATTCCTCGATGGCCTCATCGTCATTATCATAAATGGTAACAATATTATTGCAAAGACTTCAGTAAATTAACCCCGATACTTCACATACACACACACAAACACACACACAGGCTTGATTGCTGGCCCGGTTTTTAGATGTCTTCTTCTTTTTCTTCGCGTTCACTAGCTGTACACTCTGGTGGAAAATTCTGGTTGTTCGTCCACTTCTAAACTGCAGTCCTGTTTCAGAACCTGAGTGTTGCGTGTGTATCAGTTTTACAGATCTGATTCACTTGAATGCAGACTGTTGGTTCCTTGCCTCTCAGTCAGATGCACTCCGACTTCAAAGGAATCTTCCCTATTAGTCGAATCTTACATCCTTTTGGGTAGGCAGAGGGCCTATTCTTGTTTTCCCCACGATGGGGCCCCTGAACCCACACAGGGAGTTTAGATGTCTAAAAGGAGTTTCGAGAGGACAGTGTTCATCACAGGATTGGGCTAACGGGCAACACAAACCAACACATGCTATCATCCAACGACTTATGAAGTAAACGTAGCCACATTACCGGCACCGTGCCAGTCAGTACAGACAGATAGAGCAGACACTATATTCCTAGAAGGTCTCTTTGAGTTGGGTGACCGTCAGATTTTCACTTGGATAGCCCCGTGTTTTGTTTTTTACGTCGTTTGTCCCGTTTTATAAAATTTTGATAATAAGCTTTAGAAATTAACATGCATTAGAGCAGATACTTTTAATCACCGGATGTTGATGGAAGTTTAGCAATAGCATGTTTTTTAATATTTGTTTTTGTTCAGCGCAGTTAAAGAGCCAACTGCTTCGTTCAATATTTCTTGACGACAATGTCGTGAGGGAATTTAACCCTTTCAAGCCGATGACTTAAGAAAAAAAAAAAAAAAAAAAGGCGATATTAGGTTTAATTGTCGTGCTTGGGATGTTCCATTTTCAGCTCACAATATGAGTTTGATGTCCCCTTTTCAGCTCAATATATTATGATCACTCACCCTATCAATGAGGGAAATGTGTTTTTTACTTAGATGACTCCGAAAAGCCATGAGAACAGAAAGAGGTTGTAAAAGGACATACTGGAAATGATTGACTTCATCGCGCCGGAATTATCCCAAGTGGCTCGGTCTCTCTGCAAAGAAAGTTTGGTCAACAAAGTATGAACTTCTTACCTCCAGCAACTACGCATAGTTTCTCTAAAACATCCACTCTCGTCAAAATTTATGGGATAAGAATACTGATAGCATCATAAAAGAAACAAGAAGTGAAAAAAACAGAATACTTTTAAAGAACAGACACAAAAGATATTGGTAGCATTCATAGGATCTTAAGCTGTACTGTTCTACGATAACTATTTGTTGCTAGATGTTGGCCAACTATTCCCAGACACAATCAATTACCAAATCTCTGAGATATCATTAAGGATATGAATTTACAGCCATTCGTTTTAATTTGGAAAATAGATACTCAAATATTATAATGCCTTCAAGCGCAAAATTTTGTTGTCTAATGTGTACTTTACTTTCTATTTTATCTTGCTTACAACATATATTAGGCAATAAAAAGGGCGCGTGGTTTGCGCGGGGGGGGGGGGGGAGAAGAAGGGTTGAGTGACACAGAGAGAGAGAGAGAGAGAGAGAGAGAGAGAGAGAGAGAAAGAGAGAGAGAGAGAAAGAAAGAGAGAGAGAGAGAGAGAGAGAGAGAGAGAGAGAGAGAGAGAGAGAGAGAGAGAGAGAGAGTAATTAAAATGTTTCTTCATTTTACTTAATGTCTTTTCTGTGTGGGTCTCGGGGCCCCATTTTGCAGAAAAAAAAAAAAAAAGATCCACTGCCAAAAAGAAAAAAGAAAAAGATCCATTGCCTATACAAAATCAGCGGGGACTAATTTAGTGTGCTTTCATCAAAGTTGTAGTGCACACTGCCTGACAGGCATGAATCTAAAATTGCCAATACAAAAAAGCCACATCTGTGAAATAAATGTGCACACAAAACTCAAGATATAGGGGTAAAAAGTGGACAAAAAGCCTGAAATTCCACGTCGGTATTTACAGACGGAGAACGTTGAGAAGTGAAAAACTGAAAATTTTGTATATATATTTGGTACAAGTTATGACAGTATGTTCAGCCCAACAAACTTACACTAGGTTGTAAAGAAGACGCTATCTATCTATCTATCTATCTATCTATCTATCTATCTATCTATCTATCTATCTATCTATCTATCTATCTATCTATCTATCTATCTATCTATCTATCTATCTATCTATCTATCTATCTATCTATCTATCTATCTATCTATCTATCTATCTATCTATCTATCTATCTATCTATCTATCTATCTATCTATCTATCTATCTATCTATCTATCTATCTATCTATCTATCTATCTATCTATCTATCTATCTATCTATCTATCTATCTATCTATCTATCTATCTATCTATCTATCTATCTATCTATCTATCTATCTATCTATCTATCTATCTATCTATCTATCTATCTATCTATCTATCTATCTATCTATCTATCTATCTATCTATCTATCTATCTATCTATCTATCTATCTATCTATCTATCTATCTATCTATCTATCTATCTATCTATCTATCTATCTATCTATCTATCTATCTATCTATCTATCTATCTATCTATCTATCTATCTATCTATCTATCTATCTATCTATCTATCTATCTATCTATCTATCTATCTATCTATCTATCTATCTATCTATCTATCTATCTATCTATCTATCTATCTATCTATCTATCTATCTATCTATCTATCTATCTATCTATCTATCTATCTATCTATCTATCTATCTATCTATCTATCTATCTATCTATCTATCTATCTATCTATCTATCTATCTATCTATCTATCTATCTATCTATCTATCTATCTATCTATCTATCTATCTATCTATCTATCTATCTATCTATCTATCTATCTATCTATCTATCTATCTATCTATCTATCTATCTATCTATCTATCTATCTATCTATCTATCTATCTATCTATCTATCTATCTATCTATCTATCTATCTATCTATCTATCTATCTATCTATCTATCTATCTATCTATCTATCTATCTATCTATCTATCTATCTATCTATCTATCTATCTATCTATCTATCTATCTAGCTCTCTCTCTAGCTCTCTCTCTAGCTCTCTCTCTAGCTCTCTCTCTAGCTCTCTCTCTAGCTATCTCTCTAGCTATCTCTCTAGCTAGCTCTCTAGCTAGCTCTCTAGCTAGCTCTCTAGCTAGCTCTCTAGCTAGCTCTCTAGCTAGCTCTCTAGCTAGCTCTCTAGCTAGCTCTCTAGCTAGCTCTCTAGCTAGCTCTCTAGCTAGCTCTCTAGCTATCTCTCTAGCTATCTCTCTAGCTATCTCTCTAGCTATCTCTCTAGCTATCTCTCTAGCTATCTCTCTAGCTATCTCTCTAGCTATCTCTCTAGCTATCTCTCTAGCTATCTCTCTAGCTATCTCTCTAGCTATCTCTCTAGCTATCTCTCTAGCTATCTCTCTAGCTATCTCTCTAGCTATCTATCTAGCTATCTATCTAGCTATCTCTCTAGCTATCTATCTAGCTATCTATCTAGCTATCTATCTAGCTATCTATCTAGCTATCTATCTATCTATCTCTCTATCTATCTCTCTATCTATCTCTCTAGCTATCTCTCTAGCTATCTCTCTAGCTATCTCTCTAGCTATCTCTCTAGCTATCTGTCTAGCTATCTGTCTAGCTATCTGTCTAGCTATCTGTCTAGCTATCTGTCTAGCTATCTGTCTGTCTGTCTGTCTGTCTGTCTGTCTGTCTGTCTGTCTGTCTGTCTGTCTGTCTGTCTGTCTGTCTGTCTGTCTGTCTGTCTGTCTGTCTGTCTGTCTGTCTGTCTGTCTGTCTGTCTGTCTGTCTGTCTGTCTGTCTGTCTGTCTGTCTGTCTGTCTGTCTGTCTGTCTGTCTGTCTGTCTGTCTGTCTGTCTGTCTGTCTGTCTGTCTGTCTGTCTGTCTGTCTGTCTGTCTGTCTGTCTGTCTGTCTGTCTGTCTGTCTGTCTGTCTGTCTGTCTGTCTGTCTGTCTGTCTGTCTGTCTGTCTGTCCTGTCTGTCTGTCCTGTCTGTCTGTGCTTTTGTGTTTTTCCTTGATATTTATATCAATTCTGTCCTCGTTTTACAATTGTTGTGCCCATTTGTTATGCATGTTTTTCATATTTATTTTATTATCTAATCACATTTTTTGGTACTTTTTTTAAAAAAAATTTTCTAGTTTTCAAGTGTATTTATCTATCTATTTCTTCCTAGCTTGTTATCTGTACTGTATAATTACATTTGTAATTAAAGCAATATTACGTTTGGCAAGCGGAATAACACGATGTGGAGTAAACACGCAGCATTAATCCAATTTGCGCAGCAAGCCTTGACCGATGACACAAATACAGAGGCGCGGTCGATAGCACTGAACCTTGAGCAGGATGGTCACGTTAATACACATATATTAACTGTAGGGTGTATTCTGAAGACCTGGTAAAACATTGAATAGTTTTACGATTATGTCTGTCCACAGACAACCAGGATAGTACTGGTGACACCTATGGAAAGACTGGCGCCCTGGCAGCGCCGGAGTGAAAACTGACCCCTCGGGTCGACTGAGGACCGGGCTGATCACCCCTAACTCAGTATAATGAGTCGATTTGTACAAGCCTAAATGAAAGATCCCCCCCCCCCCCAGAGTTCTCCGAAAAAAAGGGGGAAGGGGAGATGAAGGACCCAGTCAAATTGATAGATGAGCGTGTTTATCACCCATCGTCCGGGCTGGGCATGCACTTGTGGGAAAAAAAATTACTGGGTTAGATGGCCTTAGAACGCACCATGGCAGAACGAAATGCGAGGGTGCGCCACGTAGCAAGCGTTGGCACATAATCACACCTATAGCTACTGAGACGTCAGGGAACGACCGGCTAGGTTTACCCCAAACGCCTGGAGAGGCCCTACAGAAGCGTACGCCTGCAGATCTCTGACGACGTGAGGCTAAGATCAAGTTCCCAGCCGCGACCGATGAGGTATCATGGTGTACGGATTACACCGTCGTCTCGTCCGAAAAGTAGATTGTTCCATCAAGGGCAGCAGGGGAGTCTGGGGCCTGGCTTCGTGAACCAGGTTGGCCCACCTTAGGAATAAAGTCACAGGGAGCAAGTACAGCAGGAATCTACCAGTCATCAGGAGAAGATATCCTCGTCGACAAGTGTTTCGGCCCACGATTCTCCTAGACACTTTCGGAGGTGGGCCCACCTGAGTTCATGAAGCTCAGGGTTGGTACCCTGCTGCACGAGATTACCGGATGGTGTTTTTCTTTCGGATAGGAACAAGACGACTTGGTGGTTTCGCAGAAGGTACTGTGAGATAAGAAGTCGTTGCGGCAGCCTAATTAGAACAGTCAGCATGCCTGGACGACCGAGCGACAAGCTTACGTTTGGTTTACCAGACACATGTTGGACTTTTGTTAGCAGGTGGCAGAGGAACACTGGCACCTTATTAAATTGAAGGGACATCTGAAGTGTAGGGCAGACAAGAATGCCCTAAGAAAACGGTTCAAAGCCGCTACAGGCAGCGAACGGGAGGGGCTGCATGGAGTTTGGTTGCATTTAAAGAACAAACAAAGTGCCCTCTGTCGCGCTGAGCGTTTCTGTAGCAACAGGCATAGAACCAAAAGGGAGCGAGAGAAATTCTTTAGGGACCCGCATCAGTTTGCCCGAGCTCTATTCGAGCAACCGAAGTCTGGGACTCTGGTTGTCAGTCAGGAAGAACTTGAGCTACATCTACGCAAGATGTACTCTGACAAAAAGAGGAGAGAGCCTCTCGATGACAATCCAGAGATCCTTAGCGGCCTCAAGCAGCCTGAGTTGCCGAAGGTAGCATTTAAAATGATACCTACCCTTTGGTCTGAGGTTGAAGAAGTAGTGAAAAACGCCAGCGGCAAGTCCGCCCCAGGTCCGAATAGTGTTCCGTACGTTCTTTACAAGCGTTGTCCGAAAATCCTACGAATGCTTCACGTCTTGTTGAGACAAGCGTGGAGCCGAAAACACATATGTCCAGAGTGGCAAAAAGCGAATGGGGTCTACATTTCCAAAGAGCAGGACTCGAAGAGTCTTTCCCAATTGAGACCCATCTCGCTGTTGGATGTTGAGGGGAAAATATTTTTCTCGGTCATGGCTCGCCGGCTCACACAGTATCTGATGGCTAACAAGTACATCGATACGAGTGTTCAGAAGGGTGGTATTCCGGGCGTTCCTGGGTGCCTTGAACAAGCGACCATGGTCTGGGAGTCTATTCAGAGAGCCAAGCAAGAGAGAACTCAATTGCACGTGATATGGTTGGACTTAGCCAAAGCCTACGGGGCAGTTCCCCATAGGCTACTGTGGCGAGCCTTTCACATCTTCCACGTACCGGCACAGGTCAATGATATGATCGAGCAATATTTCTCAAAGTTCGCTTTGCGCTTCTCTACCTCGACGTTTACCACGAGGTGGACTGAGCTACAAATTGGGATAGCTATGGGGTGTACGATCTCACCAATACTGTTCGTCATGGCCATGCAGATCATGTTAAACTGGGCGGCCGGCTACGGAGAGGGCCTTCAAATAGGGGAACACTGGATGCCTCCACTACGGGCCTTTATGGATGACACGACTAATATCACGGGCAGCGAGCCACTATTATCACGGGAAGCGAGGAGTCTGCCCGCACGATCCTGAAAAGATTATTGGACGCGGTGGTCCAATAAAGCGGTATGCAGTTCAAACCGCAGAAGTCGAGGAGTCTATCAATCCTCAAGAGTCGGGTGGCGGCAACCAGTTTTACGGTGGCACGGTTCTGGAGGAACCGGTGAAGAGCCTTGGTCGCGTTTACGATTCGAAGTTATCTGATAGAGCGGAGGTCCGGCGAATACACGAGTCACTGGCTACAGGCCTGCTCGCGGTCGACCGGTGCAGGCTGATCGGGAAATTCAAGGTATGGTTTCTCCAATTCATGTTGATTCCAAAGCTCCTCTGGCCACTGTTAGTCTACGAAGTGACTATGACAGCAGTGGAGACCATGGAGAGAAAAATCAAAACAGCCTTAAGAAAGTGGATTTGTGCACCGCCTTGTCTGACTGACGGGGCTCTTTATTGCAAGCAGGCTAAGCTGGTACTCCCGTTCAAATCAATAACCGAAGAGTTTAAAGTCGGGAAAGTAAGACTCGCCATGCTCTTGCGCGAGTCTTCAGACCCAAGTGTCATCGCTGTCCAGCCGCTCTAAAGACTGGTCAGAAGTGGAGAGTCCTCGATGCGATAGATCTGCCCAGAATGCACTAAAATTGAAGGAGATAATGGGATACACTCAAACCGACCGTCGACGCCTAGGGCACGGGAAGGTCAATTGGTGGTCCAAAGCCACAGCCAAAGAACGCCGAGACATGGTAATACAACAGGTTAGGGACAACGAAAACGAGGTTCGTTTCCAAAAAGCGGCCCAGCAGTCGCAGCAGGGCCATTGGGTCAGCCTGGAGAGCGCATTGCCAGGAGTACTCACATGGGGTGAGATCTGGCGAATGACCCCGTTGCAACTGAGCTTTATCGTTCGTTCGGCGTACGATGTATTACCGTCCGGTGTTAACATGGTTATGTGGTCTGCGACTAACGATCCGACTTGCCCGCTGTGCAAAGCGAAGCAGACGCTTGAGCACTTTCTGTCCGCATGCAGGAAAGCCCTAGGTCAAGACCGATACACCTGGCGACACAACAAGGTGTTAAAAGAGTTAGCAGCCGTTGTTGACCAGGCTAGGATGCGGGCCAATGCGAGGACCAGTCCTACCATCGTCCCCATACGTTTCCTCAAGGCTGGGCAAATTTAAAAAAATAAAATCAACCGAGGCGCATTCGCTCCATCTATGCTAGACTCTGCGAGGGACTGGTTAATGGCTGCTGATCTGCCAGTCCATGAGAGGTACCCTGAGTTAATCCAAAAGACCGGCCTGCGACCTGACATAGTTCTCCACTCTACGGAGAAACGGCAGCTCATCCTGATTGACCTGACCGTCCCGTATGAGTCGCGTATGGACGAAAATCACACGTATAAGCTCGAGAAATACGGTGATTTAGCAGCCGGTCTAAGGAGAGACGAAGCGTACACAGTACGTGTCTTTGCTGTCAAAGTGGGAGCGAGAGGTCTCGTCTCCACTTCACTCTACAATGTGGTTAAAGAACTAGGATTGCACGGTAATGAACGGAAACGGACACTTAAAAGACTGGGCGAGGTTGCTGAGAGGGCCTCGAGCTGGCTTTGGACGCAACAGAACAACGTAGGGGACGGGCCTCGGTGAGCTGGTCCGGGTGCCCAGTGGAAAAGGGTTTCTCATCCCTTGAAAGTCCATCGTGTCCGAATTGTCTGCCAGTGTTCCTCTGCCACCTGCTAATAAAAGTCCAACATGTGTCCGGTATACCAATCGTAAGCTTGTCGCTCGGTCGTCCAGGTATGCAGACTGCTCTAATTATGCTACCGCGACGACTTCTTATCTCACAGTACGCTCTGAAATCACCAAGTCGTCTTGTCCCTATCCGAACACCATCCGGTAATTCGTGCAGCAGGGAAAACCAACCATGAGCTTCATGAACTCAGGTGGGCCCACTCTCTGAAAACGTCTAGGAGCTCGTGGGCCGAAACGTTTGTCGACGAGAGATTACTTCTACTGACGATTGGTAGATCCCTGCTGTACATGCTCCCCTGTGGAGTTTATTCCTATTGTTTAGGAAGTAATGGGCCGAAACAATTGTCGATGAAACATTTTCTACTGAAGACCGATGCTGTGCATGCTCCCCTGTGGAGTTTTTCTTATTATTACAAGGATCTGCCAGATCAGAGATAACTGGGTCATAATAATTGACAAACCGGGGGAAGGTAGCCGTAATGGAAGACAAGCGTTGTTTACTTCTTTTTCTTAGAGTCCATGCCGTGTGACGTTGGTTGCTAGGTCTATCCACAACCTTCTGTCTCGTGTACTTTCAAGCAACTCTGACACAGACGATCTTCTATGCCATGATGTCAAACTGTCAAGCATCTGTTCTCTCGATCTCCCTCTGCCTCTCCTCCTCTCCAACTATCCTACCGTCACGATGTACTCAAGCTTTTTCCTTCGCATCACATGACCAGAGAATTTAGATTGTCTCTTTCTGATGTGGGTCTCACATACCCTGTTCCATCGATTAGTGTCTCATTCTTTGGTTTGCGTGCTGTAGCCAAATGATGGTTTGGCTGCAGCTGTAGCACATGCAGGCTCCTACCGGACGAGACAGTTTTTAAACTCCCCTTACCGACCTTTACGTTTATAGACTGTTGTACAGAAAATAAAGAAACCGTCCAAGGAAACATACGTTCATTGTTGCCATGACCGCTTGTCTGTTTCCTTGGACCCTTTTTTTAATCAACAGGCAACTGTGTGCAGTACCGGCACTTTTGTTTAAACAAATTTTTTTTTTTCAGCGCTGCTGTAGTAGACACTTTGGGATAAGTACTGATCTTAACCAAATACATGTAAACATAGGAACAACGATAAAAGTTGAGGGGGGGGGGGCGAGGGGAAGGGGTACTTTACAAAAGTATTACGCCTTACGTTGCTGCAAAAAGCGACAATCAGCAATCCACGCACACATGCGCACGCACGCACGCACACACATACATATACACTCACACACTCAATCACACAAACACATACACACTTGCTCGGGTGCACAACAAAACTACTCAAAACAAAAATAAAGTTACAAAAATAGAGTTACCGTGCAAGATATGGTGTCAGCGATGAGGGAGATAACTCTAAAGACGCTAAACACGCCCACCGTGGGGAACAGGTATTTTCGTAACCGTTTTGTGGTACCCCGATGTAACTATGCTATACGGTTGAACAGGGTTTCCGGACTTTGTACCTGTTTGATTCACATCCACGAGATGTCAATCCTACTATCTGCAGTCATTAGGGAGACGGGAAGGAAACAACAACGTAGGCAAGAGAGATAGTTGTGAAGACTTCATTTCTTCAGTCACAATAGTAAAGAATTAATAGGCAGCATTATTGCATATCCTTGTCATTTTATAATTCTTGATAATGATTAAACCCCCATGTAGCAACCAGAAGATGAGAGTAAAGCTTCATTAGAGAGGATCGATTTCATTGCCTGGCTCTTTATCCCATGTAGCTCAATTTCTCACGCCTGTCGAGAGCGTAGCACAAAGCGCGAACGACGTAGCTCCGGCGAACGATAGCCAGGAAACTCAGTAACACTTGCACTTCTGAACCGAACGAAGCAGCCCTGAAGCGAATCCGTGACCTTTGTAGCTGAAGGCAAACGGCTTGACCGCGTAACTCTTTCAGTCCCAACCAACATACAGTGTGTGATCAGCTATGATCAGTGTATATAAAACAACGAGTCGGCTCTGTGGCTAAGTCGATGCGAACGCTTCGCTTCGAAATGCCGGGATGCCGGGTTCGATCCCAGTTGCGGGCAATGCGCCTTGCGTTGGTTTCGACAGTGGTATCAAGAAAGCCGACCGTCCAGAAAGCAATGGCAAACTACTGGACGTAAATTTGCCAAGAGAAACCACACAACAGCCAGGGGCTGTTAGGGTTGGTTCTGCAACGTCCTGTAAAGGATACGCAACTAACTATAAAACAACGACCGGTGTGTAATAATATATTTTACTTTTGGTTTGAGCATGCTAAAGACATGTGGATACACATTCTAACATACAGCATAGAATAGGTTGTCTCTTTGAAACTAATACACTGATGCTTCTTTCCTTGTTTCTCTTATCTCCTTAAGTGTTTAAAACTAAATCTCTTGGTGCTGAAAGAGTTAAGCAAGGAAACCTCTCTGGAGAGGGACAAATAGATACCCATCCTTGACAACAACTTTCCATCGAGCACAAACCTGAATAATACCGTGTACAAGCTGTGTGACTCCGAAGACATGATTACCTTAAATCAATAGCAGTGACCAGTAATTACATATATCTGCTGGTATCGCTGTTTATACGTTCCGTTGTCAAAGAAAAATGCAGTTTTTTTTTTTTTTACTGATTACTACCGTTTACTTCTTCTTCTTCTTCTCTACCACCTTGTACCTCATCGAAGTGTCTGGGGGAGATTTAACATTCGTTGATGAGCTCTGTGAAAAGCACTATTAAGACTGATGTTCATTTCTGTAAGGTTGTTTTTAATGCCATCACTCCATGTTTTCCGAGGTCTTCCACTCGCTCTATACCCGTTGTAACGTTTTAGTGTGACTCGCTGTGGCAGATAGTACTAGGGCATTCTTGTTAGGTGTCCAAACCACTTCATTTGTTGTTCTTTGATGACCTGTAAGACTGGCTTTATTCCTAGCATTCGTCTGATTTCATGATTTCGTATTCTGTCTTTCCTTGAAACTCCTGCAGCTCTTCTAAGGCATTTCAACTCTGTTGCACAATTTTACGTTCATTGGAGGATGTAAGTGTCCATGTTTGGCATTGACAGCATGGTGTTGGACAAACAATAGTTCTGATAAGATTAATTTTAGTACTCCGGGGTATCTGCTTGTGTGTCAACAGGGAAGAGAGTTGCTTCATTACTTGATTAGCTTTGGCACACCTCGAGCTAATTTTTCTGTCCAGTTTTCCGTCGGATGTGAAAATTGCTCCCAAATACAACTTTCCTCTGTTTGTTTTAAGGTGTTGTTTTTTTAATTTTATTTCTAAATTCTCTTTATGTCTTCCTATCACCATTGTCTCTGTCTTAGTAGTGTTTATTTTCATTATATATCCTCCCCTTTGTTACTAATTTGATTAAGGTGGTTCTGAAGGCAGTTCGTACTTTCTGCTGTGAGCACCTGGTTGTCGGCGAATAGTAATTCTGAAATATCTTTTTCATGATTAAAGTTCGTTCCTTACATATAGTATCCATGTATGTTATAAAAAGAAATGGCGATAGTACACAGCCCTGACGCACACCAGAATTCACTATACACGTTCCTGACAATCCTGCCTTTGATCTTATGCTGCATTTACTACGACTGTTTGCTTCTTATTACAAATACGCTACTTGGTTCACGTCGTGACAAGAACATCGCTGCTTTGTTTATGTCACACATACGAAACTATAGCGTGTGAAAGCTACCAGTGACAAGGATTATGATGCTAGCTGTGTACACATATTCTCATAGCGAAGCGATTAGGAAGAATATATCACATGATACCCTCTCCAGTGTATTCGTTACCTAACCTGCTAAGGCTTACGTATGCTATCTAATTACACCAGATGGTCGAATACACCTGTATATGCATGCTAGTATACGCACTCGGACGGACTGACCGATGGACTGATATATTGGAGGAAAGACTGATGAACAGAGAAATAGACAAACAGATCGATGGACAGACAGAGGGGCCAACTAGCCGAACGACGGAACGTCTGTTTTAAAAGGCAAAAACTAGACATCAAGGCTTGACTGGATGTCTATCTTCCCACCCTTGCTACAACATGTTCGAAGTATTCATTAAATATTATGTGTTGTGATCGTTGAATTCGTTTAGCTGTAAAGAAACCTAATGTATGTGTGTGTGTGTGTGTGTGTGTGTGTGCGTGTATGTAAAAGAGAGAGAAAGAGAGAAAGTGAGAGAGAGAAAGAAAGAGATGGTGTGTGTGTGTGTAACAGAGAGAGAGAGAGAGAGAGAGAGAGAGAGAGAGAGAGAGAGAGAGAGAGAGAGAGAGAGAGAGAAGAGAGAGATAGATAATGAGGGGGAAGAAATCGGTAAAATAGCTACGAGGGTTAGACTGTAAGTGGAAACTGTTTCAACAAAATCTCAAAGAAAAGCTAGCAAACTGGCTCTGCCAAGTGCAGGTGGTGCCTCAAGATGTATTCGTTATGTGGGTTTAGGGAAATCGTTGCCACAGACATCTGTAGCGAGTCATATTGATTCCCTAGTTATTTTTCTGACCAGCACTCACTATAAGTGACAGTCTGTCAGACACGTAGAGGGACAATCAATAGTACAAACAAACGATTCAGTTAGAAGAAAGAGTGGCAGGTGGTTAGGACTGTGGATATTTTTTCCTCGTCTTCTTCGCGTTCACCGCCTGTAAACTAAAAAACAGTTCTAGTTGTTATTCCATTTATGGATTTCAGTCTTGTTCGTAAAATTGTGTCAACAGAGATGAAATGCTTTAGAAGAGCTGCAGGAGTTACAAGGAAAGACAGAATACGAAATCACGAAATCAGACGAATGCTAGGAATAAAGCCAGTCTTACAGGTCATCAAAGAACAACAAATGAAGTTGTTTGGACACCTTATAAGAATGCCCTGGTACTATCTGCCACAGCGAGTCACACTAAAACGTTACAACGGGTATAAAGCGAGGGGAAGACCTCGGAAAATATGGAGTGATGGCATTAAGAACAGCCTTTTAGAAATGAACATCAGTCTTAGTGCTCTTGATAGAGCTCATCAACGAACATTACATCTCCCCCGGACACTTCAATGAGGTACAAGGTGGAAGAGAAGAAGAAGAAGCAGAAGAAGTCTTGTTCGCGAACTTAATCTGTGTGTGCATATCCGCTCTACAAAGCTTGCTAATCTGTATGCAGACTGTAGATTCCTTCTTATTTCAGGCAGAAGAGCTCCGACTGAGAAAAAAAAAAAAAAACACACACACCTAATTATTCTACTGTTACGACAAGCTTGTTAGGGAGGCAGTGGGTCTTTTCCATTCTATCCTTTCCTTGTGGGGCCTTGGAACCAATACTAGGTAGGAAGGTAAATAACTGGAGGGCGTAATGAATGAATTAATGCTTGATTAGATAAATTAATGTATTTAGTTAGTTCCACATTAGATAAACACAAGTGCAAGCAATTTTTGAAAACTGTTAAATCGCAATGATTTTTTGCATGCAGCCTTAGAATATCCATGACGTTAGGGGAAACAATTTTTTTTACTAAAGAAGAATATCATGTGTAGTTTTTTTCTATTTTACGAGACATATTTTAATTATAAAACCGTCTTGGTAGACTTTTGGAAGGTTTACTTTCATTAGTTCCAGGAAGTAATGCACACTTTGACTGGTTTAAAAAGGGGGGGGGGGGGGGGTCACAATTTCATGATTTTATCGTGCAAAGTCACACTTTAAGTGACTGGAAGCCAAAATAAGACATCGGTCAAAGTTGTTTAGTCAAAGGTGCTTTCACAAATTAGTGTTGAGTTATTGTGTCACATAGCTAGCTTATGAAAGATCATAGACATCAACTTTAAAATTAATTGAGAATGCAAATTTATAACTATGCAGAAGGTTACCGTTTTACTGTACCAGCTTTCACAGGGAATAGTAGTGGTAGTACATTTTACCCCACTATGACATCACACAAGCGATAAACACCGGGTGACAGAAAGTGCCACCATGTGGATGAGGATCACCCGTGGAGAGGTCCCAGAAACCGCGTTCAGCCATCAGACTATATTTATGGCCGGGTTATATTGCGGCCCCTGACAAGAGCTAGGGTCGGGCTCCCTCCCCCCCCCCCCCCAAAAAAAAAATTTCATCCCACAAGATGACTGACATTTTTTCTCAGGGAAGCTAAGATGGGTGGTTTATATTGTAATATTCGTGACCCAGAGAAACGAACACGATTAGCGCTTGGTCTGGATAGCGCATCATTGAAGCATTGGATTAGACAGGACACAGCATACACTCATGTCAAGAAATGAAGGAAAAGAAAAGTTGACGACTTATAATGCTGGCCCATTATATTCACTTATGCAGAAAGCAGTGAGAAAGGCCTTATTCATGATGCTAAACTAATTTTTCCAATCAAAAAGTACGGGGAACAAGAACCGGAATTTCAGAATCCAGAAGTTTTATTGGAAAGGGACTCTTATTTCAAACAATAACGCATCCTCCTCCTCCTCCTCCTCCTCCTCCTCCTCCTCCTGTCATAGTACCACACTAGCAGCTAGCTTCCCACTCTTCCCAAGAAGGTAAAGCTAAGCTATTTTTTTTTTCATATATTTTATCTAATTGTTTGTGTGTGTATGCATTTTAGTATTGTGCAGTGCATAAGTCAATGTATAAAACCCAAACCCGCCAATGTATAATATGCCGTTAACAATATATAGATATATTTTATTTTGAGAACGGATTAATCATTATCCATGACTTTTATTTGGAAAATTCGCTTGATATACATCCTGTTTGGTATACGTCCTGTTTGGTATACATCCTAAATGGTATACATCCTGCTTGATATACATCCTGTTTGGTATACGTCCGTTTTGGTATACATCCTGTTCGGTATACGTCCTGTTTTGTATACTTCCTGTTTTGTATACGTCCTGTTTTGTATACATACTGTTTGTTATACGTCCTGTTTGGTATACGTACGGTTGGTATACATACTGTTTGATATAGGTCATGTTTGGTATACATTTTGTTTGGTTTGCGTCCTGTCTGTCATACATCCTGTCTGCTACACATTCCGTTTGATAAACATCCTGTTTCGTATACAGTCTGTTTGGTATACATCATGTTTGGTATACATCATGTTTTGTTACATCCTGTCTAGTATACATCCTGTCTGGCGTACATCCTGTTTCATTTACGGTGTGTCTTGTGAACATCCTATCTGGTATACGTCCTGTTTGGTATACGTCCTGTTTGGCATACATCCTTTGTGGTATGCATCTGTTGGGAATACATTCTGTCTGGTATACGGCATGTCTGGTGTAGATCCTATTTGGTATACATCCTGTTTGGTATACATCCTGTTTGCTATACGTCCAAGAATCAGGGACTAATTAAGTACGTACACCACACCACCAATGTCTTTGTTGATACATTGCATACATTTTCAAATAGATTATTCCATGTAGTTGCCATTTAGCACATAATAAGAATTACTATAACCCACTTAAACAAGATTAAAGATCTAGAACACTCTCTTCCCCACAACTTTTTTTTGCGGGTGAGACCCCTATCCTCTCGTATGCTATCTTTCCATAATTTTCTATCTAGTGCTTTACCTCCTACTCCTCGTTGTCTGTATGCCTTATATGGTGTGGCGTCACCAGGCATTCTCGCTAAGTTGGCAAACAATTTTTTTGCTGTTGCTGTCTTTCAATGTAATTTACTGTTGATTCTGTGCAGAGCCTTTCTCTCATGAATGCTTTCGACGTTCTTGTAAAGATATTGTTACGTTTTTGGATAATATTATAAACTATTAGCCACAATAGAAGCCAGGTTCTATCGCATACCATCATTTTCTCGAGCTGACATTACAGATTCATTAAATTTAAATTGTCTGGAATTTAGCTGCTGGCACTTGTTATATTTCTTAGGCAGGGAATTGTGGAATCAACAGATTAAGAATGGCTCTTATCTGTGTTCATTTGTTGATGTCTCAGGTTGCTTTCTTCGCTTTCTTTTTTTTTTTTTAATAATTTTTTTTTCCTTCTTTTGTTTCTTTGTTAGCTTCAGTGTCTTTCATAATACCGGCATGTGGCAATACATTGCATTTTTGACGTGTAATAAAACACACAAACCTAATGACAATGCTGCCTATTCTTATTATTTGAACAATCATTATTTTGGTCAATGTGGCGGATAGACGAGTTTACTGTTTTAAGTCGTGGTAAGTTTTTTTTTGGGGCAATAGCTAACCGTATCATTTTTCTCCATTTGTAGACAGTTAAGTCACCCAGCTACTGAGTTAAGTGCATAGCACCACACTGTGAGCTGCAGATTTCTTTTGCAGTGCTTTGAGACTGTACCCAACGTGATTTGTATTTTGAAACTCGGATTCAAACGATGGAGATAATCCTGTTAATATAGATAAATGGTGGTGCCCTATGCGATTAATTGCGTGTGGACCATTGATCTGTTGTGCCTGCTGCTTCCACCGACGATGATCTGCATTTCAAATGTCAGACCACGACCAGCTCCAGCTGACGGGCCATGATGCTGATGTCACCGGGTTAAGCTAACGATGTCGTAACGCAGCGGTTCTCAAACTGGGTGCCTAGGCACCTCAGGTTGCCGTAAGCGTATCCCAGGGGTGCCGCGGCAAAATCAAGAGAAGTAGGCTAAGCTAAAAATTGTGAAATTATTCAAGAAGGCATGTAGATGCTTAAAAGTTAAAATTTAAGTTGTCTTCCTTCGCTACTGTCAAAAAAAGTTTATTTCCTGTTTGAGAACCGCTGCGTTAACACATCGTTAGCCCGACAAGGTGACGTCAGCAGCATGGCCCATCAGCTGGAGCCGGTCGTCGTCAGACCGTTTGTGTTGTACTTCTAGCGGGTGTTTTACGCGCTAAATGCTTGTGTCTGTGTTATTGGCTTTACTGAGACTGCAGTCCGTGTGCAGCATTTTTTTTTTTCTGACAAGGGACAATGAGAGACACTCCGTGTGATTTTTCACTGGAGCGGAGCAATTATGGGGTATTCCGTTTGCTATGAAGTCTAAACTGCAATTACCTGAATACTTTAACGTTGTTATTTTTCTAGTTACATGTTCAGTACAACATTCTCTCTTATTTTTTATTTTGTTTACCCCCAGCATTATCCACACTTAGTGTCTATTGCATCAATTGCAATCTCACTGATTAATACAGGTGTGTGTGTGTGTGTGTGTGTGTGTGTGTGTGTTTGTGTGTGATCGTTATCTAACTTTCATGTTTACCCACACATTAATGTAAAGTATTGTTTAGCTGCGTTAGCAAACTGAAGAGCACCAGATTCTTGGATGACGTCTGTGCTATTGCATGTTGCCAAGCCACCCAGATATTTATTTCTTTGTCTCCTCTGCGCTTGATCATTATTCCGTTTGTAGGTTATCAACAAGTTTTCATGTCTATCTGTTCATGTATGGCTTTTCTTTGATTCTTGAAAAGTTACATAGTTTCAATTTCTGGTTGTCTGTTTTATTCCTTGTTCCACAAGCGCCGCATTTTTACTGCATTGACAGGTTTCTCGGCTTGCCTGTTAATTGACATTTATCATCCATACAATAGTACAGGTTCTACAATGACAGTGTGTGTCAGTAAACAGTCTAGCCAGTGACGGTGTGTGTCAGTAGACAGTCTGGTCAGTGATTGTATGTGTCAGTAAACAGTCTGGTCAGTGACGGTATGTGCCAGTAAACAGTCTGGCCAGTGACGGTGTGTGCCAGTAAACAGTCTGACCAGTGACGGTGTATGTCACTAATCAGTCTGGTCAGTGATGGTGTGTGTCAGTAAACAGTCTGGTCAGTGATGGTATGTGTCAGTAAACAGTCTGGTCAGTAATGGTGTGTGTCAGTAAACAGTCTGGTCAGTGATGGTGTGTGTCAGTAAACAGTCTGGTCAGTGATGGTGTGTGTCAGTAAACAGTCTGGACAGTGATGGTGTGTGTCAGTAAACAGTCCAGCAAGATATGGTGTGTGTCAGTAAACCCTCTGGTCAGTGATGGTGTGTGTCAGTAAACATTCTGGTCAGTAACGGTATGTGTCAGTAAACAGTCTGGTCAGTAACGGTATGTGTCCATAAACAGTCTGACCAGTGACAGTATGTGTCCGTAAACAGTCTGATCAGTGGCAGTATGTGTCCGTAAACAGTCTGACCAGTGACAGTATGTGTCAGTAAACAGTCTGACCAGTGACGGTATGTGTCAGTAAACAGTCTGACCAGTGACTGTATGTGTCAGTAAACAGTCTGACCAGTGACATTATGTGTCAGTAAACAGTCTGACCAGTCACGGTATGTGTCCGTAAACAGTCTGACCAGTGACGGTATGTATCAGTAAACAGTCTGACCAGTGACAGTATGTGTCCGTAAACAGTCTGGTCAGTAACGGTATGTGTCCGTAAACAGTCTGACCAGTGACTGTATGTGTCCGTAAACAGTCTGACCAGTGACAGTATGTGTCCGTAAACAGTCTGACCAGTGACAGTATGTGTCCGTAAACAGTCTGACCAGTGACTGTATGTGTCAGTAAACAGTATGACCAGTGACTGTATGTATCAGTAAACAGTCTGACCAGTGACTGTATGTGTCAGTAAACAGTCTGACCAGTGACTGTATGTGTCAGTAAACAGTCTGACCAGTGACAGTATGTGTCCGTAAACAGTCTGACCAGTGACTGTATGTGTCAGTAAAAAGTCTGACCAGTGACAGTATGTGTCCGTAAACAGTCTGACCAGTGACAGTATGTGTCCGTAAACAGTCTGACCAGTGACAGTATGTGTCCGTAAACAGTCTGACCAGTGACAGTATGTGTCCGTAAACAGTCTGACCAGTGACAGTATGTGTTAGTAAACAGTCTGACCAGTGACAGTATGTGTCAGTAAACAGTCTGACCAGTGACGGTATGTATACGTAAAATGTCTAGCCCTTGACGGTGTGTGTCAGTAAACAAGACAGTACAACTTGCCATAAAAACTGTTGCCTTTGTGGTCCTAGGCTTCTATATTTATACACTCGGACAGTGAGGTCGCTAATATCTGGCCAGCCACACTTTCTTCCCAGCATATTCACAGACACTCAAGAGCACACTCAGCCAACCAACCTATTAATGATCAAAAGAAAACAGAACTAAACAACATCCCCATCTAGAATAACTGAAGATCTGCATAACGCCTCGACTAACGACCTATGTGACTTACGACCATCTGACACACACACACACACACACACACACACACACACACTCACACTCACACTCACACTCACACTCACACACACACACACACACACACACACACACACACACACACACTCACACACACACACACACACACACACACACACACACACATTTAGTAAATAAAGAAAGACAACTAAGTTGGTAGAGTCTGTTTAATTCCTCTAAAACCGCAGTTTAAATTAAAATAGTTTTTATAAGTATAAATTCGATTTACATTTGACATTTTAGTCTTCTGTTGTTGAAGTTTCTTCGCGCTGCATAACTTATTTTTAATTTTAGTATAAGATTCATTGGGGAGTCGCCGTGGCCGAGCGGCTAGAAGCTCGCCGTGGATCGGAAGGTCGTGGGTTCGCTCCCTGGCGGAGCCGGACTTTTTTCAAAAATGACCTTGGCTCCCAGGTCGCCCAGTCTCGAGTAGGTACCGGGTGCAGTCCCGGGAAGTAAAGGCGGCCGGCGCGATGCTGACCACATCACCCGTCCTGTGCCGCTTGGTCTATGAAAATATAGGTCTAGCCCTATATGCCCTATACGCCTAAAGGCGTGGAAAAGGGTCCTTTACTTTACTTTTTTTATAAGCTTCATTGCATGCAAAGATAACGCAAGAATATCCTCGACACACTGAACGAACATTATATTTCTGGAAATGGTCTCTTCTAGCTTAAGCATGCTTTATAATTAGTGCTTTTGTGTGTTATTGTTTTATTTATGTATGTCCTGATAAAGGCTCCATAGCCGCAACGTTCTCGTTTTGTTTGTGTTCGTTATATTGTGAAGCTTGCTGATATACTTTTTGTTCAGTTTTAAATCTTTTCTTTATATAATTAGTGCTGGTGTTCTTAAGGAATTTTTTTTTTTTTTAAGTTTTAACTTGAAAGTGGCCAATTTGACCTGCACGTTTTAACTTCTGCCGTTGAATGAGTGTTAAAGACGAAAGTGTTACCTCCCAGTTGCGCTTTCAAATCCAGCTGCTACTAGCCACAGCCCAAGGCCGGTGTTCGAACCCGGGCGGTGCCCGGAGCTCACCCAACCTCTAGGAAATGGGTACCAGGGTTAAAACTCTGGGGTAAATGGAGGAACGTCGCTGAAGCTGCGGAGTTTCGTGCAGATGGTGACACAGGCGGACAGTTTCTTGTCAGCTGTACGTACTTGTGGCAAAACACTTACGGTTTATAACCGTGCGCAATAACGCTGGTTTACATCTCCCGACTTTATTTTCTTTCTAACCTCTAATTTGTTCGTCCTAATTGACACGGCTAGATATCGGAACCACTATCCCAGGATTGCAAATATCAGTCTTTTCATATCTTGTAAAACACCCCACCAAGTCAGCACCCTGACATAACAAGATTTTCGACCCACAGGTGGATTTGGTAAACTGTAATTTACTTGGCACCGTTCTATATATTTTATCTTTTCATCTCATTTTCAAAAATATTTGTTCACTCCGGCTACCGTGTTAACCGAAAAAAAAAAAAAAAATCTTTGCTTCAAAAAGTGTACCATAGCTTATTTTCCTTTTCAAAAAGAAAAAGACTAAATTTATTCATGTACATTCATTTATTACAAAACTGTACATTTATTCATGTACAGAATGCCACATTTATTCTTGTTCAGAATTGTACACTTATTCAAACACATTCAGGCTAGTTTCTTCTGGAACATCGTCAAAACTCTCTAAATCCTGAATTCCCACCCGAATTTCTAGTGACTCTATATATTTGTTCAACCATTGGCCCGTGTCTCTCACATCGAGCAGTACAGCTTCCTGTTCATTATCAAACGCCCACTAGTGTGCCATTGACTAGTCTTTAATTTTAGCCTTCTATCTTAGTTAGGACCAATTTTCAGGGGAAAGTCATATCTATTTCATTCTATTTCACTCTATGATAGCCACACAAGTCCAGACGTACACTGCTACTTTCATATAAATGTAGCATCCTTTTAGATAAAGACCATACCACTTTTAACTAAAGGACCCTTTTCCCACAAGGGTACATGGTTCTAGGCTTACGTTTTATAGACTAAGCGGTCCACGATGGGTGATGCAGTAAGCATTGCGATGGGCGCCAAACTTACCAAGACATTACTTCGTGCCCATTTTAGGCGGGATCGACCTGGGAGCTATAGGGAGTTGTAAACAATTCCGTTAAGGTTGCGGACTGGAATCTTTGGTCGTCGATATCAGATTATGCATACTGGTGACAGAATCACTGCCTGTTGAACAAGTCGTCAGCATGTCTGCCTGAACATACGTGAGTCTACTTGCCCTTCTACTTCCTAAATGTATTATTGATGGCCGCTGTACACGCCTTTGTTCTCCGATGGAATGAGGGAAAAATCTCCCCTTCTACTTCCTAAATGTATTACTGATGGCCTCTGTACACGCCCATGTTCTTCCATGAAATGAGGGAAGACTACTCCCCCTTTTACTTCCTAAATGTTTACTGATTGCCTCTGTACACGCCAAAGTTCTCCTATAGAGTGAGGGTAGCCTACTACATCTTCTACTTCCTAAATGTTTACTGATTGCCGCTGTACACGCCAATGTCCTCCTATAAAGTGAGGGTAGCCTACTCTCCCTTCTACTTCCTAAATGTATTACTGATCTCCGCTGTACACGCCCATGTTCTCTTATAAAGTGAGGGTAGCCTACTTCCCCTTCTACTTCCTAAATGTTTACTGATTGCCGCTGTACACGCCAATGTTTTCCTATAAAGTGAGGGTAGCCTACTCTCCCTTCTACTTCCTAAATGTATTACTGATCTCCGCTGTACACGCCCATGTTCTCTTATAAAGTGAGGGTAGCCTACTTCCTCTTCTACTTCCTAAATGTATTACTGATTGCCGCTGTACACGCCCATGTTCTCCCATAGAATGAGGGGATTGATTGCCCCAATAAACTAGCTCATGTTTCATTTTAGCTCTCATGTTAATTTTTGTTTCTTTTATTTTTTGTTACCTTTCTTTTTCAGAAATTAATTAATTTTTTTTTTTAAGGCTTAGTTTCTTCGTTTCAGTCTTTGTATGCAATTACTTTAGCGTCATTGGAGATTACAACGTCGATTATTTGTCAGTGTTATGTAATATGAAATTATTATATCTATTTTTCTAATAAAAATGCTAAATAACTTTGTTATATTGTCTGGTTGCATTAATTGTTCCTTGCATCCATTTGTGTGTGTGAAGAATCATCTTTTTTTTTGCCTGCAATATTCAAGCAGCCTGTGCAATAGAAGTCTAGTTTGCTATTTTCTATTACAGCCTCCGTTTTAATAAAAGTAATGCATTTTTTGTCATTGTCACATTTGAATTTCTGCTATCTGAACAAATAAAATATAAATGTTACTTACAGACACATGTATTCATATGCACAGAGGATGCAATTTATGTAATAACCTAACAGACCAATAAGTGGACATATTTGTCCGTACTGATTTCACATTTGCTAGCTATTTTACTTATACCTTGCATTTACTTCTTTGTTGTCTGTCGTTGACCACTCGCATAAAACGATTCTTTCTCACGCAATTTGGCGTATTAGGCATATAGTGCTAGACCCAAATGTTTTTTTTTTTTCACCAGTCGGTAATCAATAAGGATGTGGTCAACATAAGGCCCACCATCCTTACTTCCCAGGACATTACATGGTATCTATTCCTTTA
>CAJHNH020000336.1:160000-172500 GCA_905116865.2 Candidula unifasciata | reverse complement strand
TGTTAACAGATGTATTAGGGATAAAAAGCATGCAATGAGAGAGGTCAAAATGGCAGAATGTTATACGGGCCTGTGCTCCAGTTCTGAACCCCATTAAAATATAATATGTCCGTTCGTTCGTTCATTTATCGGTTATAATTTCTATTTTTTTTATGTGGTTATCCTTCGTCACAGTGGTGCTTCTTGAATTCCTGTTGTCGGGAAAAACACAATTGGCCAACAATGCCTGCAGAAGTCGGATGTTTGGGGCAAAAAGGGGGAAAATTGCAGCCATGTTGTAAACGGGTACAACGCAATTACGGAGCTGGTGAACACAGAAAAAGAATTCCCATTGGGTAATTTTGTGGAAGTCTTGTCCTTTCGGCTGTCTAAGGAGGCTGTCCTAGGTTCTGTCATATAGTAGTGATCAGATGTGGTTCCCAGCACGGACTTGTCACTACCTGAACACATTTTGTGGAATTACCCCTCCCCCCAAAGCGGCGTCCGTGGCTAAGGCGTTGCGAGTCTGACTCGTAATCCAACGTACCGCGATCGAAACCTACGTGGGCTGCGTGGATTTTTATCGTGGTATGGGACGTCGCAGGTCGACCCATCCTCAAATGGGTACCAGGATGGGCTGTCCTGGGAAAGTAAAGACGGCTGGCGTAATGCTGACCACATTACCCACCGAGTGCAGATTGGTCTGTAAAAATATGGGTACTCTTCCCATATGCCCGATGCGCCTAAAGGCGTGTAAAGGGATCTTTACTTTCTTTACTTTACTTACCCCTCCCCCCCCCCCCCCAAACCAAAATTTGACTGGGTCAGCCATTCCTGCTACAACTCTCGCCGTTCCCGGTCCGATGATATCGCACATCTGAATTTGTATAGACTTTGGACCAACCGTCCCTCATTGAGTAAAATGGGCAGTATATTACTTGCTACCTTTACCTTCTGGTATATTTTTTTGGCTGCTAATGTTAGACTGTTGGCCATAGAGACATTTACTGGACATTATAGTCTAGTATACTAGTATACATGCTGCAGGAGATCGCAGATTATGGAGATGCATGATCGCTCACGCCAGTCGGCAAGGCAACTGATGATGATACTGCTGATCCTAAGGGCAAGGAATAAACAATATGAAGACCCAATTTAAAGATTTGATGTGAGGTCAAAAGAAAAAAACTAAAGATCTATGTCTCCCTTTCCCCTCCACCACTCCATCGCAATTCCTTTCTATATCTCCGAGCTGCTATTTGAAATTGTAGTCACTCTCATATTACAGGAAGTCAACTGAACAAACACCTGATACAGTGATCAATCTCCAAAGGAGATATAATTGAACTTTCGTATACGCAATTCACAGTCCTATGTTGGTAATGAATGATTGAGAAAATTCTTGATAACGAAATAATATTATGGCACTGAAGAAATCAGACGACGAAATGTTATGAAAACAGTTAGTTAGTTAGTGAGTTAGTTAGTTAGTTAGTTAGTGAGTTAGTGAGTTAGTGAGTTAGTGAGTTAGTTAGTGAGTGAGTTAGTTAGTGAGTTAGTTAGTCGAGGGACTATCCTCATTGCACATGAAACCATTCAGTCCATAAGTGCTCAGATATTGAATGATGTAATTATATTACGTTACGAAAATCAGCGAAGAGTGTACTGGAGGTGAAGATGGAAGAGCCCAAGACGCAGACATTGTTACATGTGGGTATACAGCATCAAGAGACAAACGTCATTATTCTCCTTCTCTCCCATCGCTCCCCCCCCCCCCCCAATAGTCCGGCCAATGGTTCAAAACATAACCAGCCAACCATAATTATATATAACTCGTCAGTGTTCCTTCATGTCATTATTCTAGCACTCTATGTTTCTAGTACGTTGTTACAGTTACTAGGTCATTGTTCTAGCTCATCATTATATATATAATACCTTTAAAATAATTGCAAGGGTGACCGACTCAGTGCAGTCAATGCTGTCAACAGAAATATTACATGGCGAGGCCATATCCAATAATTTCAGTATTCTTCCATGCCATTACCCCATGATATCAGCCTTCTACCTTATAATTACTTCAGCCTGACATTAAACGTGTTGTTAATTAAATGTCTGTGAGAAAGATTCCCTTTATCCCCACGAGCTTGGCTATGTGTTTATTCTTACGGCATCCGTTTGACTATGTTCTCGGACAGTTCTTGTGACGATATTCCTCCATGTCACCCATTAGACCCGCCTCTCCTGCGTCATTTCTCTCTGCGTTTCGTTGTCTCTTCTACAACAGATTGGCAACAGGTTCTGCGCCACTTAGTGGTAGAAAAATGCATAGCAAGCTAAACGTAATCTGAAGAATGCTGATACACAGACAGATAGACCACCATGGTCTCGGAGAATAATGCAGGGAGAGGAACCAGAATATAGAGGGTGAAACTCAACACTCAGGGAAAATGCAAGACGAACGAACATTCAGACTAACTGGTGCCATCGATCTTGAAACTAAAGTTGGCTACTGACGACGAGACAGGATGCTTAGGGGAATGTCCCAAGGTGCTATGATAGTAGTTCTCAACTCTTTTACCACTTTATTTTTCAACAATGCCTAACTTTTTATTACAAAAAGCTTTCGTTTCCAGTTACTTTGGTAGTCATAATATTTGTAACATGCGTCTCAGAAATCACTTTTACGCTACCTTAGAGCTCTTGGAAATGTGTCCATTTACAATCAAAGCGATATTTCCTTACTGTAGATGCGGTTTGACATCAGATTTCCTCTTACATAAAAATAAAATCAATTACTACATAATATTTACTTGTGAAATGCATATTACACGTTAGCAAAGTAAAGAACATGTTCTATGTCAGGGAGACACCAGGCATACGAGGCTAGATTCATATTTGTATTACATTCAACGGCACTCGATGGTTCATGTGATCAGCATCACACTAAGTGCCTTGACTTCCTAGATCGTTTCCTGGGACTCTTTTGTGGCCTGTTGTACCCGGGAGTTAAGGTCATGTGTGTTTTCCACACTTTGCTTAATCGAACCCAAGGCCTTAATGTTAACAGGCGAGTAACTAGTTAGATCGGTAATGCAGCTACCATACCATTGGTTGCTGTACTGTTCGTCTTGCCTGCAGATATCGCCTGTATACATCTCTTTTACATAATTGACTCACATGTATGCAGACTGGTGATTCTTTGCCTCTCAGATATATACATTCTGACTTCGAAGGAAGCTTTTATTTAAGCGACTTTTACGACATGTTTGTGCGAAGCAGTGGGTCTATTCTTGCTTTCCCCGGAGTGAGGATCCAGAGCCCACACGGAAACTGTTGCTGTAGTAAACTCTCACCCTGTTGTCGGTGTCTCTACCATGCTGTAAGCTCTTAAACCAACTTGCAGATGTTTGTATTCATCATCTATCAGGAGGTTCTTTACAGACCTTCACTCATGTCACGTCGCGCCTTAAAATCTTTCTTTTTCTTCAGCCATTTCTCCAGCCCTATGTGCTTTCATAGCCAGAGCATCTTCGTTGTCTAGTCTCCACGCTCGCGTAGATCTGCCTCTTCCTCGTTTTCTGGAAACTGTAGATTTCGTCATCTTTCTTGCTAGACTACAGTGATATTTAACATGGCCAAAGTAATCCAACTTTCGGGAGAGGATGCTGTGTTTGAGCCAATTCTCCGCGATGCTAAGATCATGCAGGATGTCAATGTTTTTTTTCTCCTTTTTGATCTACGGTTTTCTACGAATTTTTAAATATCATTTCCCTCAGTAGGTTTGTGTGTATTACTTGTTTTTCCTAATGTTATTTTCATGCAAAAATTGTCACCAATGCTGTCAAATTGGGGTGGGGGGGGGGGGGGGGGGGGGGAAATTGCATTGCACGCATTGCAAGGTCAGGAGATCCCTGGAGAGTAAAGTTTCCTGTTATCACCCCCACACCTTTTTTTTTTTTTTAACCTTTTGCTCTCGCACACACACGCACACACACACTTTCACACATTTTGTATGTAAACAACACATATTTTTGCGATTTTGCCCCCCCCCCCCCCCTTTCCTCTTCCCGTGATGAAAGCCGTTACAGTCCGCACTCCCTTGCCCCGCTTTGGGATGGGGGTCGGGGGTTAAAGGGGGGGGGGGATGGAGGAAACTACAGTCAACCTTTTAATGAAGATGATTGAGGAACTGGGTAGCACTGTTCGAAAGTGTATATCTGATGTGCAATTGCAAATCTCAAATGTTTCCATTTTTGTTTATCAGCAGTTTCCGGTCTGACATGCGTACAGTGCATGTCCATGAACACGCCGAGCTGTCTGCATGGTCGCTTGACTCCTACTCCCTGCATAGAATCGGAGCACAAGTCAAAGTACTGCTACAAGTCAGTTGGCACCCAGACATCAGGAAATGGTATGTAGTATGGGTTCTTCTCTATTAAGCGACCACATCACGCGAGATTTAGGGAAATCGCATTGTATAGGGGGAGTTAGGGTTAGTGTTAAATGAATAGCGATAACTACTAACCCTAACCCTCCCCCCCCCCCCCCCCCCCCGACCAGCCCCCCCCCCCCCCCCCCATGCTTTGGAATTTTTCTAAATCTCACGTGATTAGGTCGCTTAACGGAAAAGTACCGTAGTATGTAACTGTAAATGTTTAGATGTAGATATCGTAGGATCTGATTAATTATAAGACATGATGGTTGGGGGATAGTGTTTTCTGGTTATAAATTATGAGACATACGATGACCGTAGAATAGTGGTTTCTGGTAATTATTTTGTAAGTCATATTCTGTTCAGAGAATAGTGATTTCTGAGAAGACTTCAAAGAATGCAAAGGATAGACCGAAAAACAACGGAGTTAGTCTTGCAGAAAACAGATAACACTCATGCAATGTTTTCGGAAATTATACGTAGATAGTCGTGAATTTTATTTTTTAAACAATGTAAGAAACTTCAGAAACGCTGTTACAATTGCAAATCTTAATGGGTCAACCGCAAAGCTGCTTGGCCGGGTGGGGGATGGCTTGGCGACGTAACTAAGCTAGACAGTATTAGAGATCTTATTCTTCTTATTTGTTCATCGGTTGTAAGCTTCCGTGGAAAGTGCTGTTTGTTCGTCCATTTGGACTTCAGCTTTGTGTCAGGGCCTGAGTTTCTCGACTACATCCGTTTTACTGACTTACTTGTGTGATCTTATCCACTGTTCGAAGATCGCAGAGGATGTCAAGCCATGACAACACACGCGTTTTAAAATGAACATGATGATGATGATGATGACAGAGCATCTGTTGGATATGGTCATTTACTAGGGTGTGCGTTCTAAAATAATAACAACCCGCCAGGCAGTGACTGAAACATGTCTGATGTTTTGTTGAAACATTCCACAGGTCATTTTGTGTCCCGGGGCTGCAGCATGACCCTACAGAAGAACTGCACCACCAAATTGGTATTGGGCGACTTCTACAACGTCTGCCACGACTCCTGCGACCATGACGGCTGTAACCGAGCACTCGCCTTGTCTTCGGTGGGCATCAATCTCCTGTTCCTGGCATTTATTGTTATCACAGCAGACCTTCTGGCCGCTGACGTGTTCCGGCTGAGACTTTTGTAGACTGATATTTCAGAGCATACGGTGATAGATGGACAACTGAGAATACGTAAGTGGATAGGGCGGGGTGGAGGGTGGATGCTGACAGTTCAAGGTTAATCGCGATGTCTGGTAACTTATAAGTACATTATGAATGTGGGACTTTTTAGAATGCAAGGTGATATATACAATTTCAGTCTATATAATGATAGATAGACACGTGAAAAAAGACGGTAATACATGCAGGATTATAGATTATCTGAGTATACCCGGTGATAGATGGACATCTGAGCATACACAATGATTGTGGACATCTGAGTATACCTGGTGATAGGTGGACATTTGAGTATACCCGGTGATAGATGGACATCTGAGCATACACAATGATTATGGACATCTGAGTATACCTGGTGATAGGTGGACATTTGAGTATACCTGGTGATAGATGGACATCTAAGTATACCCCGTGATAAATGGACATCTGAGCATACAAGGTTATAAATGGACATCTGAGCATACAAGGTTATAAATGGACATCTGAGTATACCCGGTGATAAATGGACATCTGAGCATACCCGGTGATAAATGGACATCTGAGCATACACGGTGGTAGGTGGACATCTGAGTATACAATGTGGTAGATGGACATCTGTGTAAACCCGGTGATAAATGGACATCTGAGGATACACGGTGATAGATGGACATCTGAGCATACACGGTGGTAGATGGACATCTGAGTATATACGATGGTAGATGGGAGAATGATGATTCACGATAATAGACAATTAAATGAAACTTAGTGTTACATGCTCGTTTAAGAAGAGTTAATAATCAGTTAACATTTGCGAGTGTCTTTCGATAGTAAAATTTTGAAAAAAAATAAACTTACAATGTGATTTGAGGATGTATTATTGTAATTGAGATAACGCCGTAACAGATGGAGGGACATTAAAGAGTAAAGAGTAATTAATGGGCGTGAAAAGATATCAAACTATTTGGGATCATCTGAGGCTACAACTCCGCATTTGAAGATATGTGGAATAAAAAACAGAACAACAATTAAAGATAGATTGTGATTTATGGATAATAGAGATAGAATACTATTCATAGGTGTTTGAACGAACAAGGTAGCAAATAAGCAATTAAGATAAAACATGACTAAGCATTTGAACATCTATGGTGATAAATGGATATTTTATGGCACATGATGATAACTGAGCTTATACGTTTTTTTTTTTTTTTTTGAGTTTTTTTTTTTTGGCCACAGATAAACAATTAGAGAAAACTATGTTTGCTGAATTGAAACTGTTTTATTTATTTGTCGTCTCCATTCCTGCTTCATAATCACTTGGTCAAGAAAACTGAGAAAAGTTTACCATGTTAATTAATGCCTAATTATTTGTATGTGTGAACAGAATCAGGTGTAGCTGTCCATAACTTTCGTTTATATAGCTTAGTATCTGTGAGACTTGTCATTCGAAGTCCTTTGAAATAACGTATTCGTCACATTGTCAAAGAAGTGTGTCTTTGGATGCCCGGTGAAACAGCGTATGTGCCACACTGCCATGAGGACGTGACGCCAGATTCTCGGTAAAACAGCGTATACGCCACACTGCCAAGAAGATGTGACGTCAGATGCCCGGTAAAACAACGTATACGCCACACTGCCAAAAAGATGTGACGTCAGATGCCCGATAAAACAGCGTATACGCCACACTGCCAAGAAGATGTGAAGCCGGATGCTCGGTGAAACAGCGTATGTGCCACACTGCAAAGGAGACGTGACGTCAGATGCCCGGTAAAACAGCGTATACGCCACACTGCCAAGAAGATGTGACGCCGGATGCCCGGTGAAACAGCGTATACGCCACATTGCCAAGAAGATGTGACGCCAGATGCCCGGTGATACAGAGTATACGCCACATTGCCAAGGAGATGCATCTTTGGATGTCCGGTGAAACAGCGCTTACCTTACACATGTCAGTAGTTTTTTCTTGTCGTGTAAGCCTTCAGACACCAGTTGTAACTTCTCATTTGCTGTGCAGTCTACTAAGCTTGAATCACACAGAAGATGATGTACACATCTTGAGCTTATTATCTACCAACCGACTATTAGTTTGTTAAAGTTCACCCTGCTTCTCGTCAGCTTGAAGACAATTGAAACAACCCTGCCTAGACGACACCACCGTTCAGTCTGTGCTGTGGGGGAGGGGGTATGCTGGTTCAGCCGGGTGTACTTTAGTGTACGGCAGACCCGCCTTGTAAACTTCTTGTTAATTGTTATTTATGTGAAATCGATATTGTCTATTTACATGCACCTTCCAGAAAGAGAACCGCCTTCATGAAACACTCATATGTTCTCGTTAATGCGCAATCCTTATTCATTGCCACTTAAAGATCCGTCTTCTGTCTGCACATAGCGCAGTTTTACAGCCCTGAAAATGCCACGAAAACATAAACAAAGCTGCATTCCTACAGCAGATACTGATTCACGATTTTATTTTTATGTGAGGAGGTGACCCCCTCCCGTCCTCTATAACATAGTTTGTGCCAACATGCAGCAGTAGGACTATCTATGCTTGCATTTTAGAACGGATAGCACGACTGGTTTCATAAGATCGTCTGCATTAACGATGGAACAGACACTTTTAAGTCGCGTAAACAAGCCAGCCATCTTGTAGATATCTCCCCCACGCCCACGTGAAGGAGAGAAGTGATAACTACACTTCACAAACCCTTCATACATTATAATTAAAGATATCAGACTACAGAAGTTTGGGTGGTGCTGCGGCTAAAGGGCTCAGGAGACAATCTTTGAGATCTCCATTGATATTAGCAACAACAATAACATACACAAACACAGACAGACAAATACAAAAAAGTAAAAAAAAAAAAAAAAATGAAACAATTATAATAATGACTTAGCCACTCATTCTAAAATAACTGCTAGAAAATTATCTGTTAAATAAAGGTGACCGGTGTAATATTGACTACAGCACTATCTAATGCCGATTTGTCGACACAAATATGGGAGTAGTATCATGTAGCCAATATGCTCTTCAGGTGAAGGGATGATTTACTGGTTGAGTTGAGCTGAGTCAAAACTTGACAAAACAGCACTCCGGGCATTCCCGTGCTGTTCCGTCCTCATCTTTAGTAGCCAGCGTAGAGTTCCAATACTGATGGTACCGGTCACAATCTGGTTATATGCCTTTCCCCTGAGTGTAGTGAGCCGGCCAGACAGACCCTCTGGTTACACCTAGGTGCCTCATTCTCTGCAAGCCATAATCATCTTGTTTCTTTACGACTCCCTTGCTTGTTCCCAAAGGACCTTGACCACATCTGCCTTGTGATGTATCAATTCACGACCCAGTGGCGCAGATCCAGCCAGCCTGTATGACTGTTCATTACCCACCACGCCTGCATAGCCTGGAGACAAGATCTAAAGTATGCTCACTACTAGTGACCTTTCAAGTGAAGCTTGCCACTCTGCTCGAAGCATCACTGTCTTCACTTTTCTAAGCATGCTCTCAAGAGTCTGCTATAATTACGATATGTGTATGAATCTTTTTCTCTAGCCACCGAAGAGCAGCAGTTACTGCCTGCCCTCTATTTTCATGCTAGATGTTGTGGTGTCGTATGCTAGGCTGTCTTGCACTAAAGATGTTTCATTGGCTTTCGCTACGAGACACTTCTCTTTGCTCTCAACACCGAACATGATGTCCTAGTTTTCTCTAAGACTAATCCATCTGCCCGCTACACCATCTTCCAAAATAGTAAATGATCGGTTAAAACAAAGCCAGCAAAGTATTGTAGCAGCAGCTGGCCTAAGGGAACTCCTGACATTGGTCTCCGTTTATTGAACACTTGTTTCAATGTGATGGATACGATGAGGACCCTATTGAGGATTATGACGTCCCCGTGTAGTCATTTATTTTGCGCCTCCTCTTCTTTCAGCTACTTTCCAGCAAATCTGTTATTTTATTTTAATGTCAGAGCGCTAATGTAATGCGTGTCTCAACAGGATAAAATCAATAAAAAATCTAAACTTTTGTATTACTACTAGTTTCTGCTGCTCTCAGAATTGTGCCGCCCCTAAAATGTCGGCGCTCTGTGCAGCTGCACTTATTGCACATGCCCAAATGTGCAAAAGACGTGATAATAAAAGGGAAAGAAAGTCAGATGTAAATAATAAAGGGGAACGAAACCCAGACATCAGTATTAAAGGGGAGCAAAGCCATTTGTGAGAATTAAAGGGGGAGAACAAACAGATTTGCAGATTTAATTTAAAAAAAAGGGGGAGGGGGTGGGTAAGCCAGATGTGAGGATTAAAAGAAAGGAAAGGAAAATCAGATGTGAGAACTATATGGAAGCAAAGCCAAATGTAAGATTTAAAGGGAAAAGAAGACACGCCGTCTGAATGAATGGGAAGGAAACACACATTTTTTAGAGTAATCAGGGGAAGAGCCAGATACCAAAACTATTTGGGAGGAATGCCTCATGTATTTGCATGCTATGTGATAATCATTACGTCCTTTTCAGGACGTAATTTTTTGTTATTTGAAGCCCCACTCTGGCTTTTGCCAGGGGCCGCAATATAGGCAGGTCATCATTATGGCCAAATGTCTGAACGCGGTTTCTGGGACCCCTCCACGGTGATCCTCATCCGCATGGTGGCACTTTGTGTCATCGGGTGTTTATCGCTTGTGTGATGTCCTGGTGGGGTAAAAAAAATCCAATCCAATCCTCATGTATATTATTATTATCTACAGTCGTACGTCCTTCTTAGGACGTTATTTTTTGTTATTAGAAGCCCCACTCTGGCTTTTGTCAGGGGCCGCAATATAGGCAGGTCATCATTATGGCCAAATGTCTGAACGCGGTTTCTGGGACCTCTCCACGGTGATCCTCATCCGCATGGTGGCACTTTGTGTCATCGGGTGTTTATCGCTTGTGTGATGTCCTGGTGGGGTATAAAAAGCCAAGCCAAGCCAGCCTCATGTAAAATATTATTTATAATTAAAATTAATCCAGTTTCGTCCTTTTTAGGACGAAATTTTTTGTCATTTGAAGCCCTACTCTGGCTTTTGTCAGGGGCCGCAATATAGGCAGGCCATACATATGGCCAAATGTCTGAACGCGGTTTCTGGGACCTCTCCACGGCGATCCTCATCCGCATGGTGGTACTTTGTGTCATCGGGTGTTTGTCGCTTGTGTGATGTCCTGGTGGGGTAGAAAGTCAGTCAGTCATGTAAAATATTGTCATTCCTTACTTACGTCCTTTTCAGGACGTAATTTTTTCTTATTTGAAGCCCCCCTCTGGCTTTTGCCAGGGGCCTCAATATAGGCAGGCCATGAAAATGGCCAATTGTCTGAACGCGGTTTCTGGGACCTCTCCACGGTGATCCTCATCCGCATAGTGGCACTTTGTGTCATCGGGTGTTTGTCGCTTGTGTGATGTCCTAGTGGGGTAGAAAGTCAGTCAGTCAGTCAGTCAGCCTCATGTGAAAATAAAAGTAAAGGAAAGCCAGATGTTGGATTTAAAAGAGAGAAAATCTAGATGCGAGAATTAAAGGGGATGGAATCCCGATTTGAGAATTAAAGAGTGGAGAAGCCAGATGTGATTATTAAAGGGTAGAAAATTCAGAGATGTGAATTAAAGGAAAGGAAAGCCAGATGCGAGAATTAAAGAATTGGAAAGCCAGATAGCCGTAGCAAAACATAAAAGAAAATTAATAAAAATGGAAATGAGTTGTATGAGAAAGGCCGTAGCAGTGACCATAAGAGATAAAATCAGGAATGAAGTCATACGAGATAAATTTGGCACAGAACTAATTCTGAATTACATAGAAAGACAGCAAATCAAATGGTTTGCCCATTTGGAGAGAATGACTTCTGATGCTATACCATTCAAGGCATATACTAAAAGAGAAGACAGGCTTAGAGCAAGAGGTAGACCAAGAACAACATGGAATGATGACATCAGAGAAACTCTACAGCACCACGATGTGTCTTTGGTCGAAGCAGAACCCTATATCCCTCCCGACACCCGAAACGATAAAAGAGGACGCAAAGAAGAAGAAGCCAGGTATGAGAAATAAAGTTGAGGAAAGCCAGACGTAAGGATTAAAGGAGTGGAATCCCAGATGTGAGGGTTCATCTTCGTATAGTCCATGCCATGTAGCATTGATTGTCATATCTATCCACAGCCTTCTGTCTCGTGTACTTTAAATCGATTCTGACACAGATGATCTGTCATACCATGATGTCAGCCTGTTCAGCATATTTTCTCTCGGTCTGCCTCTGACTCTTTTCTCCAGTAACGTTCTCACCTTCACAATGTACTCCAATTTTCTTATTCTTATGACATTTTGAAATACTGCAGATTGCCTCCTCCTAATGTGGGCAATTAGTTCTCTTCCCGGGTCAGTTTCTTTCAAGACATTTTCATTAATCCTTTTATCTGTCCGAAGTATTCTAATAATTTGTCAATAAAAACACATTTCTGCCGTTTCAAAATATTTTTTTCACTAATGGTCTAACTGTCCATGATTTACATCTTATTTTAGAATAGAATTTGTGTAGCTCTTGAGATTTTTTTATCTAATTTGTTGTGTGGAATAAAAGGGACGAATTCCAGATGTGAGGATGAACAGGAAGGAAAGCTAGTTGCAAAAGTTAAAGGGGAAGAGAGCCAAAAGTGAGTCTATGGCAAAGGTGTATGCAGTCGGCCTCAGAAATTCTGACAATAGACGACACGTTAGCTTCAGATAGACACGATTACCAATGATAGAGAACATAAAAGCAAAGAAGGAGACGGTCGAGATGAAGAAGGAGGAGTAGTAGAAAAAGAAGAAGAAGAAGAAGAAGAAGAAGAAGAAGAAGAAGAAGAAGAAGAAGAAGAAGAAGAAGAAGAAGAAGAAGAAGAAGAAG
>CAJHNH020000336.1:105000-155000 GCA_905116865.2 Candidula unifasciata | reverse complement strand
GAAGAGCACAGGCGACAATGGTGATCCCTGGGGCAGACCCATTAGGACGCGTTGAGGTTCGGATGCCCATTCACCACACCGAAGCGACACTGTTCTTTCAAATAGCGCTGCTGCGATCCAGTTGACCAAATTTGTTTCTATCTGCATATCCAACAGCAGTCTGATGAGCATGTTGTATGGGACGCTGTTGTACGCATCTTCTAAGTCAATAGCGGCTGCAGCCGTTTCTATTCCCTCCTGGAAACCTTCGTATGTGTCGTAGGCAAATACTGCAGCATTGCACCACGTATCTCTTCCTGGTCGGTAGCCACCTAGTGTAGCGGGGAAATGGCCACCCGACTCCAATATTTGGGTTAACGTTCTGGCAACGATTTTTTCCATGAGTTTTCCTACAGTGTTCTGGAGTGTGATGATTCTGTAGCCATTTATTCTCGTGTGGTCTTTTCCTGGCTTAGGAACCGGTCTGAGGTAGCTGTGGAGCCAGTCATCAGGAATAGTGCCAGTTTTCATGGTGTTGTTAAAAATCGTGGACAGTTCATCAATATCTGTCGCCTCGAGGCTTTTGAAGTGGCTGTATCTAATGCCATCAGGCCCTGGAGCTGTGTCCGGACAGGTCTTCAGTGTTGCTCTGATGCAGTCAGTTGAGATGTATACTGTATCATCGACTTCCTCCATTTCAGCCATCTGGATATCATATAAACTCTGTCTTATCTGTTCCCTCTCTTCCCTATCTTTCTTTTCCGTCTGCAGAAGAAATCTGTGCAGGATAGCCTCGCCCTTGTCTTTATCCGATTGTAACACCACCCCGTTGTCCATCTTTAGCTCGGGCATAACAGAGGTTTGTTTGCCTCCGTTCATTCTTTGGTGAAGCCGCCAGAATTTTTTAAGTGATTTTTCATAACCTATTTCCTCGCAAAAATGTTCCCACATTGTGTGCTTAGACTCCTTAGCGAGTTGTTTAAAATGTTCAGTGAGTCTGTCTTTTTTGTGTATAATGTCTTGTTTCAGCTCCTCAGTAAAATTCGAAGACTTTCTGCATTTCTCCCAGTCTTTGGTGGCACCTCGTTTCTCTGTCCAGGCTTCTGCGACTTCAGGTGTCCACCACGGGGGCTGTTGAAAGATAGTTTTCTTCTTTCCCGGTGTTCTGCGTGACCTGTCTCGCAGACGCCCAATTACATTAGGCTGATGTGCAGCGTACTGGAAAGTAGTGGCTGGTCTCTGATACCTTGTACAGATTGTTTGTTTGACCAGAATCCAACATGGAAGGTGGTCGCTTCCATGATGTCCCAGTACGCCCCACTGGCAGAGTGCACTCATACTGGGAGAGACCAGCGTGAGATCAAGGGCACTGTCAGTATCACCTTCTCTGTCGGGGATTCTGGTGGGTCTGCCATCATTCAAGCAGATTAAATCCGTGTCTGTTAGTGCTTCCTCCAATGCCTCGCCCTGCTTATTGACCGTCGGATTGCCCCATAGACGACCTTTGGCGTTGAAGTCCCCACACATAATGATGTCGGTGGTTATCTGCTCACACATGTCACTTAATATTGTCCACTTTTCTTTGTCAACTTTATCATTACAGGCATAGATGTTGATTAGAGTGAAAGGTTTACTCCCGTCTACCTTTACGGCCTGGACCTGAATGTCGCTGTTGTTCCATGCACTCGTGTCTACAACTGAGGATGTTATTCCGGGCCTGACCAGGATCGCTTGGCCTAGGTGTTTACTGTTGTAGTACGTTTGGAAGCCTGAGACATTCAGAGCTTCTTCTGTATTCAGCCGGGTCTCCTGAAGTGCGATTACATCAGCATCATATATCAGTTTCTCTAAGATTGGGCCTCTCTGTCGAACACTCCTGCAGTTCCAGCAAAGAATGCGGAGATTTCCCTTGCTAAGGCGTTCTGATTTAGATTGGTTTTTGCGTGTACCAGCCCGTCTATTGCGCCGTTTTCTGTCATGTTGTCTTCTTCTCCTTCTGCACCGTGTAGATGCTGCTGCATCGGATCTCAGCACAGACGCACGAAATCCGTAGCTCTGGCAAGGATTGAGTTCATCAAAATTGTCTACCATATTTAATTCAAAGAAACAAAAAATATAGTGAGGGTTTATTAACTGTCACCCCAGTGGTGCCCTCGTGCTGGGTAAGGGGCCAGGGACGTAACACCCATCAGCACGGTGTCGCCCCTGTACGACATAACTGCCTTCCTGTGTGTGTAGCCCCTGCCTGCCTGCCTGCCTGTCTGTCTGTCTTTCTGTCTGTCTGCCTGCCTGCCTGCCTGCCTGCCTGTCTGTCTGTCTGTCTGTCAGTCTGTGTGTGTGTGCGTGCGTGCGTGCATGCGTGCGTGCGTGCATGCGTGTGTGTGTGTGTTCGTGCGTGCGCGCGCGCCTTGCTGAGGATTGTCAGTGCATATTCTATGACAGAGATACCAAACCTTGATAAAGAATGACTAACAGCCTTTGTTAACCTCACATATCAGATATAACTCTCAATGTGTGCAACAAACCCATTTCTAGCCTTGCTGTTCTTAGTATCAACTTGGAATCTGCAGCTAAGGCTTCGATAAAAACTCACTCCCAGGTATTTTAAAAATTACAGTCCTTGCTTTCTCTTCACCATTCAAATGCACATAGTGTTTTATCGTGTGCACTATGTGACTTTTAAGAGAAAACGAAGTTGCAGTTACATTTGCAGTGAGAGGGTTCTTCCTTTACCAGTGGTTAGATATTTTCTCACCTCTATAGTGACAGTATTGAAGAGGACTAGGTATAAAGGTGATCCCTGTGGCAATCCTACTTGTATGGTTCTCAACTCAAAGATCCATCTTCCAACTTTGATGACATTCTGTCTTTTGAAAACTGCCGCTGCTATCCAGTTAATGAGTATGGAAGAAATGTTGATATTCGGGAGCTGGTGTATGAATTTTTCAAAGGGCACCGTGTTGTATGCATCTTCCAAGTCTAGCGACACAGCACATGTCTCCACTCTTGCATGGAAATCTTCATAGATATCGTAAGCAAAACCGGCAGCATTACTTCACTTATCACTAGGTGGTCTATATCCTCTCAAAGTTGATGCTATTGACACATATGTTGTCTGTCCTCAACTATCCACAACATGCGACAAGTGTGGGTTCTCTCTCCAACGAAATGCGACAAGTGTGGGTTCTATCCCCAGCTAACCACAACATGCAACTATTGTGAGTTCTCTCCCCAGCTAACCACAACATGCAACAGGTGTGGGTTCTCACACCAACTATCCATAAAATGACAAGTGTGGGTTCTCTCTCTCCCCCCCCCCCCCCCCCCCCCCCCCCCCCCCCCCCCCCCCAATTAGCAACAACATGCGACAGGTGTTGGTTCTCCCCTCCTCAACTAGCAACAACATGCGACAAGTGTTGCTTCTCTCCCCAACTAACCACAACATGCGACAAGTGTGGGTTCTCTCCTCAACTAGCCACAACATGCGACAAGTGTTGGTTCTCTCCTCAACTAGCCACAACATGCGACAAGTGTTGGTTCTCTCCTCAACTAGCCACAACATGCGACAAGTGTTGGTTCTCTCCTCAACTAGCGACAACATGCGACAAGTGTGGGATCTCTCCCCAGCTGGCCACAACATGCGACAATTGTGGGATCACTCTCCAACTAGCCACAAAATGCGACAAGTGTTGGTTCTCTCCCCCAACTAACCACAACATGCGACAAGTGTGTGTTCTCTCCCCAGCTGGCCACAACATGCGACAAGTGGTGGTTCTCTCCTCCAACTAGCCACAACATGCGACACGTGTTGGTTCTCTCCCCCAACTAGCCACAACATGCCACAAGTGTTGGTTCTCTCCCCCAACTAACCACAATATGCGACAAGAGTTGGTTCTCTCCTCAACTAGCCACAACATCCCACAAGTGTTGGTTCTCTCCCCCAACTAACCACAAATTGCGACAAGTGGTGGTTCTCTCCCCCAACTAGCCACAACATGCGACAAGTGTTGGTTCTCTCTCCCCCCCCCCCCCCCCCCAACCAGCCACAACATGCGACAAGTGTTGGTTCTCTCCCCAACTAGCCAAAACATGCGACAAGTGATGGTTCTCTCCCCCACCTAACCACAAATTGCGACAAGCATGGGACTGTTCCTATCGCTGCCATTTATTCCTGATTTGCAAATCTGGTGATTGCGAGTCTCCATTAATGTCAGGAAAGCGCTGATGTAGATGCTTACATGCTTAGCAAACAATGCTAATATGATATACAAGTGCCAGTGACCTCTGCGGTTCATCGATTTGTTTCGTGGCCGTCAGACTAAAATTATGCTGAAACTAATATCTTGTCATTCCTTTCTGGGATGCAATTTTTGGTTTTTTGAAGCCCTATTCTGGCTCTTGCTCTTGGCTGAGCGCGGTTTCTGTGACCTCTCCAGGTGTGATCCTTATCCTCATGGTGGCACTTTGTGTCATTGGGTGTTTATCGCTTGTGTGATGTCCTAGTGGGGTAAAAAAAATAAAGATAGATAGATAGACAGACTAAAGCCGCTATGATGACGTATGAGGTCCGCTTCATGAGTAATAGTTGAGAGAGAGAGGCACGAGACTCTCATACATGTAAACACATGATTGAAAATATTCTTGTCAAGGAAAACCCACGCGGTAATTATAGTCTTGCAACAGTCTAGATTGCTAGCACCAGTCATCACTGGACATGTTTCACCACAAGATGTCGTTACGAGTCATGAGGGAGCTGGTCGGGGGGGGGGGGGGGGAAGTGTAGGTATATTCAGGGAGGGGATCGGAAGAGAGTTCAGCCTGTCACAATAATGTAATGTCGCAAGTGTAACAGCTTGCATCTCACCATAGGTGTATTGACAATAGTATAAAAGCCTGCCTCTCACCGGACGTATAATGACAGTAGTATAACAGCCTACCTGCCACTGGAGGTGTAATGACAGTAGTATAACAGCCTGCCTGTCACCAGAGATGTAATGACAGTAGTATAACAGCCTACCTGTCACTGGAGATGTAATGACAGTAGTATAACATCCTACCTGTCACCAGAGATGTAATGACAGTTGTATAACAGCCTACCTATCACCAGAGATGTAATGACAGTTGTATAACAGCCTACCTGTCACCAGAGATGTAATGACAGTTGTATAACAGCCTGCCTGTCACCAGAGATGTAATGACAGTAGTATAACAGCCTGCCTGTCACCAGAGATGTAATGACAGTAGTATAACATCCTGCCTGTCACCAGAGATGTAATGACAGTAGTATAACAGCCTGTCTGTCACCAGAGATGTAATGACAGTAGTATAATATCCTGCCTGTCACCAGAGATGTAATGACAGTTGTATAACAGCCTGCCTGTCACCTGAGATGTAATGACAGTACTATAACAGCCTACCTGCTACCAGAGATGTAATGACAGTAGTATAACAGCCTACCTGTCACCAGAGATGTAATGACAGTAGTATAACAGCCTACCTGTCACTAGAGATGTAATGACAGTAGTATAACATCCTGCCTGTCACCAGAGATGGTTTGACAGAAGTGCAACATCCTGCCTGTTATCAATGATAAAATGACCGGAGTGGAACATCTTACGTGCTATCTGAGATAATATGAGGAGAGTGTAACACCCTGACAGTTATCAGATATCTAAAAGAAGGTAACACACTACCTGTGTTATTAAAGGTGTAATGGCAGGAGTGTAAAATTCTTGCTGTCACCACATAGCGGAGATGTAATAACAGGAATGTAACACTCTGCCTGTCACCAGAGATGTAATGACAGGTGTGTAAGAGTCTTCTTTTCACCATTGATGAAATGACATGACTAACAGCCTGCTTGACATCAGAGGTGTAATGACATGACTAACAGTCTGCTTGACATCAGAGGTGTAATGACATGACTAACAGTCTGCTTGACATCAGAGGTGTAATGACATGACTAACAGTCTGCTTGACATCAGAGGTGTAATGACATGACTAACAGTCTGCTTGACATCAGAGATGTAATGACATGACTAACAGTCTGTCTGACTTCAGAGATGTAATGACATGACTAACAGTCTGCTTGACATCAGAGATGTAATGACATGACTAACTGTCTGCTTGACATCAGAGATGTAATGACATGACTAACTGTCTGCTTGACATCAGAGGTGTAATCACATGAATGTAATAGCCCGCCTGTCACCAGAGATGTAATGTCGGGAGTGAACATCCTGTCTGTCATCGGAAATTAAACGAAAGAGCTCTGGTTTGTCCAAAAAACATTCTGCTGTTTAAAAAATTTCATCTACACAAAATCAATGAGACTATAAGAATCTTCTAGTCGACTGGAAGATTCTAGTTTGCCAGTGAAAATTTAAAACAACAAAAGCGCAACTTTCTAAAAAAAAAAAAAAACCGGAATGATCCATTTGTGAAAAATGATTGCCATGCATCCTGAAGCCACGGCCATTTAAGGAGACTATTTTTATGTCAACATTTGATGTACAGGTAATTAGGGGAAAGTAATGCATGTATGCTGAATATTTTGTTCGCAGCTCAATTACAGTTATATCCCTTTTTTTACACTTTGAATATGTCGTGGAGAAAAAACACACATTAGCTCCGATCTTAATATGTTCAGTTTTTTTTTCTTATAGCCAGACAAGTAGCTAATGAGTGTGTGTGTGTGTGTGTGTGTGTGTGTGTGTGTGTGTGCGCGCGTGCACACACGCTTATTTATGAATATCTAGTATGAGATAGGAAAAACAAATAGTAGAAGCTGTGAAGAGAAGATAGAGAGAACAAAATGTCAGTAAAAAACAAAGAAGGCTGTGAGAAAGGGACAGCGTCAGGTTGTGACAGAGATAGTCATGGAGATAAAAAAAAAGCGAGAGAGAGAGAAAGAGAGAGAGAGAGAGAGAGAGAGAGAGAGAGAGAGAGAGAGAGAGAGAGAGAGAGAGAGAGAGAGAGAGAGAGAGAACAAACGAACGAACAAACTTTATTTTGAAAGAGTTACAAATTGTGCACGCCGGCCTGTCTTATATTCGGCCCGTCCAAAAACGCACCTTTCATACATACATACACAATACATAGACACCCACACCCAAATATATATATAGGGCTGCACCTAATATTCGCTTCGTATTCGCTTCGGGACCGAATATTGAACCTATTGACTATTCTGTATTCGGCAGAATAGTTGTGGTCGGGCCGAATACGAATAGTAGTTAGCTTACACCCGCTTCTGCATACACAGCTTAATGCTGACAACATGGAACGATTGGTTTTGTTGAAAGCTAATGCAGCTTTCCTGCATTAACTAAGCTATCAATGATAATTTCCAAGTTTAGTTACTTGTTAAAATAGTTAGGAATCTTTCAATCCTAGTTATTAGCTACCACAGACTGACTGAAGGATGCAGAACATAAAACGTTTTTAAATGTTTACTATTCTGTGCGAATACTAGCTAGACATGGAAAGAATATAAACTCTGGCCACATACAAGTCGATAATATGAAAATCAAACGAACGGAAACATATAAGTACTTCAACTGCTCCAACAAGCTGAGAGAAGAAATACAATCTAAAATACAATCTAGAAATAAAGTGTACTATGCCCGTCAACATCTGCTAAAGTTAAAGTGTCTGTCTCGCAACACCAAGATAAAAATATATAAAACGTTGAAAAGACCAGTCGTTTTATACGGCTCTGAAACTTGAAGCAGAAATAAAAGAGATGAGGAATTTTTACAGGTTTTCGAAAACAGTTCTAGGATAAATCTTTGGACCCATCAAAGATGCTGACAGCGGGGTATGGAGAGTCAAAAGCAACAACGTAACACATAATCTGTTTAAATCACCATTGATCGCTGGCATCATGAGAGCTAACACACTAAAATGGTTGGGGTACAATAAAAGTATGTCACCTGAGAGAGGAATGGGCGTAAACCACGAGGCAGACAAAAAATAAGTTCGATAGATAATGTCCAGCCAGACCTCCAAACAACTGGTGTCACCAATTGTGAAGATAAGGCTAGCCAGAGAGATGATGGAGACGAGTGATATCTGCAGCAGTAAACCTCAAGGGCTCAGAATGCTAAAGAAGACGATGAATATTCTAAGCTACTTTATGTGAAGTAAAAGTTCAGCGTACATTTGACATTATAAATGTGTGTGTGTGTTTCTTTTTTTATATATTGTATACACTATACACTATTCGTATTCGTATTCGGTCGAATAGTTGGTCCCGCTATTCGTATTCGGCCGAATAGTGAAAATCACTATTCGGTAAAGACCTAGTTTCTAGGACTATACCTGTTTAGCTACCTTGTGTGTAGATGTTTAGAGAGCCAATCTAAATAGCTCAAGGTTGGGTCGACATGGGAGCCAGGGTCAATTTTTAGAAGAAAAAAAAAGCTGACTCCATCGGGACCCGAACCCACGACCTTCCGATTGCAGGCCAGCGTCTAGCCGCTACACACTAGTGGCTCTCTGCTACAACCTAGTGGCTTCCCGCTAAAACCAAGTCGCTCCCCACTACACCATAATGGCTCCCCGCTACACCATAGTGGTTCCCCGCTACACCATAGTGGTTCCCCGCTACACCACAGTGGTTCCCTGCTACACCCTAGTGGTTCCCCGCTACACCCTAGTGGTTCCCTGCTACACCCTAGTGGTTCCCTGCTACACCCTAGTAATTCCCTGCTACACCATAGTGGTTCCCCACTACAACCTAGTGGTTCCCCGCTACACCCTAGTGGTTCCCTGCTACACCCTAGTGGTTCACCGCTACACCCTAGTGGTTCCCTGCTACACCCTAGTGGTTCCCCGCTACACCCTAGTGGTTCCCTGCTACACCCTAGTGGCTCCCCGCTACACGCTAGTGGTTCCCTGCTACACCATAGTGGCTCCCTGCTACACCCTAGTCGCTCCCCGCTACACCATAGTGGCTCTCTGCTACAATCTAGTGGCTCCCAACTACACCCTAGTGGCTCCCCGCTACAACCTAGTGGCTCCCCACTACACCCTAGTGGCTTCCCACTACACCCTACTGGCTCCCCGCTACACCCTAGTGGTTCCCTGCTACAACCTAGTGTCTCCCCGCTACACCCTAGTGGTTCCCCGCTACAACCTAGTGTCTCCCCGCTACACCCTAGTGGCTCCCCGCTACACCATAGTGGTTCCTTGCTACACCATAATGGTTCCCTGCTACACCATAGTGGCTCTTTTCTACACCTTAGTGGCTCCCCGCTACACCCTAGTGGTTCCCCGCTACAACCTAGTGGCTCCCCGCTACACCCTAGTGGCTCCCCGCTACACCCTAGTGGCTCCCCACTACACCCTAGTGGTTCCCTGCTACATCCTAGTGGCTCCCCACTACACCCTAGTGATTCCCCGCTACACCTTAATGGCTCTCCGCTAAACCCTAGTGGCTCCCCGCTACACCCTAGTTGTTCCCTGCTACACCTTAGTGGCTCCACACTACACCCTAGTGGTTCCCTGCTACAACCTAGTGGCTTCCCGCTAAAACCTAGTCGCTCCCCACTACACACTAGTGGCTCCCCGCTACCCCATAGTGGCTCCCCACTACACCATAGTGGCTCCCCGCTACACCATAGTGGCTCCCCGCTACAACCTAGTCGCTCCCCACTACACCATAGTGGCTCCCCGCTACACCCTAGTGGCTCCCCACTACACCATAGTGGCTCCCCGCTACACCATAGTGGCTCCCCACTACCCCATCGTAGCTCCATGTTACACCCTAGTGGCTCCCCGCTACACCATAGTGGCTCCCAGCTACACCATAGTGGCTCTCCGCTACACCCTAGTGGCTCCACGCTACACCCTAGTCGCTCCCCGCTACACCCTAGAGGCTCCCCGCTACACCCTAGTCGCTTCCCGCTACACCCTAGTCGCTCCCCGCTACACCATAGTGGCTCTCTGCTACAACCTAGTGGCTCCCCGCTACACCCTAGTGGTTCCATGCTACACCCTAGTGGTTCCCCGCTACACCATAGTGGTTCCCTGCTACACCATAATGGCTCCCCGCTACACCCTAGTGGTTCCCCGCTACAACCTAGTGGCTCCCCGCTACGCCATAGTGGTTCCCTGCTACGCCATAGTGGCTCCCTGCTACACTATAGTGGCTCACTGCTACACCATAGTGGCTCCATGCTACACCATAGTGGCTCCCTGCTACACCCTAGTGGCTCCCCGCTACAACCTAGTGGCTTCCCGCTACACCATAAAGGTTCCCTGCTACACCCTAGTGGTTCCCCGCTACACCCTAGTGACTCTCCGCTACACCCTAGTGACTCTCCGCTACACCCTAGTGGTTCCACGCTACACCCTAGTGGCTCCCCGCTACACCCTAGTGGCTCCCCACTACACCCTAGTGGCTCCCCGCTACAACCTAGTGGCTCCCCACTACACCCTAGTGGCTCCCCACTACACCATAGGGGCTCCCCGCTACACCCTAGTGGTTCCCCGCTACACACTAGTGGCTCCCCGCTACACCCTAGTGGTTCCCTGCTACACCATAGTGGCTCACTGCTACACCCTAGTGGCTCCCTGCTACACCATATTGGTTCCCTGCTACACCATAGTGGTTCCCTGCTACACCCTAGTGGCTCCCTGCTACACCATAGTGGCTCCCCACTACACCATAGTGGTTCCCTGCTACACCCTAGTGGCTCCCTGCTACACCCTAGTGGCTCCCAACTACATCCTAGTGGCTCCCCGCTACAACCTAGTGGCTCCCCACTACACCCTAGTGGCTTCCCACTACACCCTAGTGGCTCCCCGCTACACCCTAGTGGTTCCCCGCTACAACCTAGTGTCTCCCCGCTACACCCTAGTGGTTCCCCGCTACAACCTAGTGTCTCCCCGCTACACCATAGTGGCTCCCCGCTACACCATAGTGGTTCCCTGCTACACCATAATGGCTCCTGCTACACCATAGTGGCTCTTTTCTACACCTTAGTGGCTCCCCGCTACACCCTAGTGGTTCCCCGCTACAACCTAGTGGCTCCCCGCTACACCCTAGTGGCTCCCCGCTACACCCTAGTGGCTCCCCACTACACCCTAGTGGTTCCCTGCTACATCCTAGTGGCTCCCCACTACACCCTAGTGATTCCCCGCTACACCTTAATGGCTCTCCGCTAAACCGTAGTGGCTCCCCGCTACACCCTAGTTGTTCCCTGCTACACCTTAGTGGCTCCCCACTACACCCTAGTGGTTCCCTGCTACAACCTAGTGGCTTCCCGCTAAAACCTAGTCGCTCCCCACTACACACTAGTGGCTCCCCGCTACAACATAGTGGCTCCCCACTACACCATAGTGGCTCCCCGCTACACCATAGTGGCTCCCCGCTACAACCTAGTCGCTCCCCACTACACCATAGTGGCTCCCCGCTACACCCTAGTGGCTCCCCACTACACCATAGTGGCTCCCCGCTACACCATAGTGGCTCCCCGCTACCCCATCGTAGCTCCATGTTACACCCTAGTGGCTCCCCGCTACACCATAGTGGCTCCCAGCTACACCATAGTGGCTCTCCGCTACACCCTAGTGGCTCCACGCTACACCCTAGTCGCTCCCCGCTACACCCTAGAGGCTCCCCGCTACACCCTAGTCGCTTCCCGCTACACCCTAGTCGCTTCCCGCTACACCATAGTGGCTCTCTGCTACAACCTAGTGGCTCTCCGCTACAACATAGTGGCTCCCCGCTACACCCTAGTGGCTTCCCGCTACACCCTAGTGGTTCCATGCTACACCCTAGTGGTTCCCCGCTACACCATAGTGGTTCCTTGCTACACCATAATGGCTCCCCGCTACACCCTAGTGGTTCCCCGCTACAACCTAGTGGCTCCCCGCTACGCCATAGTGGTTCCCTGCTACGCCATAGTGGCTCCCTGCTACACTATAGTGGCTCACTGCTACACCATAGTGGCTCCATGCTACACCATAGTGGCTCCCTGCTACACCCTAGTGGCTCCCCGCTACAACCTAGTGGCTCCCCGCTACACCATAAAGGTTCCCTGCTACACCCTAGTGGTTCCCCGCTACACCCTAGTGACTCTCCGCTACACCCTAGTGACTCTCCGCTACACCCTAGTGGTTCCACGCTACACCCTAGTGGCTCCCCGCTACACCCTAGTGGCTCCCCGCTACACCCTAGTGGCTCCCCACTACACCCTAGTGGCTCCCCGCTACAACCTAGTGGCTACCCACTACACCCTAGTGGCTCCCCACTACACCATAGGGGCTCCCCGCTACACCCTAGTGGTTCCCCGCTACAACCTAGCGGCTCCCCGCTACACACTAGTGGCTCCCCGCTACACCCTAGTGGTTACCTGCTACACCATAGTGGCTCCCTGCTACACCCTAGTGGCTCCCTGCTACACCATATTGGTTCCCTGCTACACCATAGTGGTTCCCTGCTACACCCTAGTGGCTCCCTGCTACACCATAGTGGCTCCCCACTACACCATAGTGGTTCCCCGCTACACCCTAGTGGCTCCCTGCTACACCCTAGTGGCTCCCTACTACACCTTAGTGGCTTCCCGCTACAACCTAGTGGCTCCCTGCTACACCCTAGTGGCTCCCCACTACACCCTAGTGGCTCCCCACTACACCCTAGTGGCTCCCCACTACACCCTAGTGGCTCCCCACTACACCCTAGTGGCTTCCTGCTACACCCTACTGGCTCCCAACTACACCATAGTGGCTCCCCACTACACCATAGTGGCTCCCCACTACACCATAGTGGCTCCCCACTACACCATAGTGGCTCCCCACTACACCATAGTGGCTCCCCACTACACCATAGTGGCTCCCCACTACACCATAGTGGCTCCCCACTACACCATAGTGGCTCCCCGTTACACGATAGTGGCTCCCCGCTACACCATAGTGGCTCCCTGCTACACCCTACTGGCTCCCCGCTACACCATATCAACATGGTTACAACAAACTGTTCTCATTGACTGGCAATATGCACAAGATAATATAAACAAGTCTGAGGCCTTGATGAAATTACAGTTGGCTGTACATATACTCAAAAAAGTTATTTGAAAGAAACATCAAATCAATAAGAACTTGTGTGTGTGTGTAGCATTCCTAGTCCAGGAAAAACACATTCGACAGAGTCGATAGGCAAGTTTTATGGGAAGTAATAGCTCGATATGGAGTAAGCAAACACTCAACTGGAGTGTGTAACGTGTATATAGGGATCGTAGAAGAGTAGTTAGAATAAATAGGGGAACATTGAAACCAGAGTTTCCCAAAATGAGCGCAGCTTGAAAGCATTGAATGAAAACAAAACAAACACCATCATTAGTGAGAGATAGAGAGAGAGAGAGAGACAGAGAGAAAGGAGAGAGAGAAAGAGAGAGACAGAGAGAGAGAAAGAGAGAGATAGACAGAGAGAGACAGAGAAATGAGAGAGAGAGAGAGAGAAAAGAGAGAGAGAGAAGATAGAGAGAGAGAGAGAGAGAGAGAGAGAGAGAGAGAGAGAGAGAGAGAGAGAGAGAGAGAGAGAGAGAGAGAGAGAGAGAGAGAGAGAGAGAGAGCAGTCTGATCAACTATTCGTACATTTCTCAGTGTAACTTAACAGATGAAAATTAAGCAGCAATTGCTTAATTTTCAAAACACACAAAGAAATTATATTAAAACCAATCAGATTCAGCATTATAATTAAAAGAACGCGTTAAAATTTAGTTGTGTAATAATATTAACATATTTCGACAATGCGCTGAAAGATAGACTGAGCTGAAACTTCTACAAGGACAACATCATTATCATCATGTAGCAGGTCCTTTGCGGAAAGTTGCTCTCATCACAGTCTGCCTGAAAGAATCTTGGTTTCTCGCCAATTCTCCCGCCCCATGCACATTTCACACTCAAGGAGTCACTTATATCCTGTGCCCATCTTCGAGTCGGTCGGCCCCTGCCCCTCCTTCCTGGTACCATGCCTTCTGCTATAGTTTTTTTTTTCTAATCAGTCGTGGCGCTTGATATGACCAAAATCTTCTCGTTCTCCTTCTTCTTTTTCTTCTTTTTCTTCTTCTTCTTCATCTTCGTCTTCTTTTTCTTCTTCTTCTTCGTCTTCTTAGTCTTCTTCTTCTTCATCTTCATCTTCTTAGTCTTCTTTATCTTCTTCTTCTTCTTCTTCTTCTTCTTCTTCTTCTTCTTCTTCTTCTTCTTCTTATTCTTCTTCTTCATCTTCTTATCTTCGACCATTTGCCTCAGCTAGGTGTTGGGGTAGGGTGGGGAGGGAGGAACATGTTAGGATCGTTTTTCGCTTTTTCCCAAATGCATTGTACAAGCTGGTGTTTATTTCTGTTAGGTTGCCTTCTTGTAGTTAGCCCTGCTCGCTCCAGTTCGATGTTCGTTCACTAGTCTTCTTGTAATGAGCACGGCTCGCCCCAGTTCAATGTTCGTTCACTAGCCTTTTTGAAACGAGCACTGCTCGCCTAAGTTCGATGTAGTTCACCAGTATTCTTTTAGTGAGCACTGCTCGCTTCAGTTCATTGCCGTTTCGCCAGTCTTCTTGTAGGAAGCACTGCTCGCTCCAGTTCGATGTTTGTTCACCAGTCTTCTGGTAGTGAGCAGGGCTCGCCCTAGTTCATTGCCGGTTCACCGGTCTTCTTGTAGTGAGCACTGCTCGCTCCAGTTGATTGCTGGTTTACCAGCCTTCTTGTAGTAAACCATGCGGGCGCCAGTTAGATGTAGGTTTACCAGTCTTCTTGTAATGAGTACTGCTCGCTCTAGTTCGATGTTTGTTCACCAGCCTTCTTTAGTGAGCACTGCTCGCCCTAGTTCATTGCCGGTTCACCGGTCTTCTTGTAGTGAGCACTGCTCGCTCCAGTTGATTGCTGGTTTACCAGCCTTCTTGTAGTAAACCACGCGGGCGCCAGTTAGATGTAGGTTTACCAGTCTTCTTGTCATGAGTACTGCTCGCTCTAGTTCGATGTTTGTTCACCAGCCTTCTTTAGTGAGCACTGCTCGCCCTAGTTCATTGCCGGTCCACCAGTCTTCATGTAGTGAGCACGACTCGCCCCAGTTCGATGTTTCCAGTTCAACTAGAGTGTGTAACGTGTGTATAGGGATCGTAGAAGAGTAGTTAGAATAAATAGGGGAACATTGAAACCAGTGTTTCCAAAAAAAAAAAAAAAAAGAGCGCAGCTGGGAAGCATTGAATTAAAACAAAACAAACAGCAGCAGTAGTGAGAGAGAGAGAGAGAGACAGAGAGAGAGAGAGAGAGAGAGAGAGAGAGAGAGAGAAAGGAGAGAGAGAAAGAGGGAGAGAGAGAAAAAAGATAGAGAGGCAGAAAGAGAGGGAGAGAGAGGAGAGAGAGCGAGAGAAAGGAGAGAGAGATAAAGAGAGAGAGAGAGAGAGAGAGAGAGAGATAGAGAGAGAGAGAGAGAGAGAGAGAGAGAGAGAGAGAGAGAGAGAGAGAGCAGTCTGATCACTGTTGGTACATTTCTCAGTCTATCGTAACAGATGAAAATCCATCAACAATTGCTTAATTTTCAAAACACAAAAAAAAAAAAAAAAAAAACATTATATCACAACCAATCAGATTCAGCCTTATAATTAAAAGAAGGCGTTACAATTTATTTGTGTAATAACATTCCCGTTGTTCGACAATGTGCTGAAAGTTAGACTGAGCTGAAACTTCTACAAGGGCAACATCATCATCATGTAGCAGGTCCTTTACAGAAAGTCGCTCTCATCACAGTCTGCCTGAAAGAATCTCAGTCTCTCGCCAATTCTCCCGCCTCATGCACTTTCACACTCGAGGAGTCACTTATATCATGTGCCCATCTTCGTGTCGGTCGGCCCCTGCCCTCCTTCCTGGTACCATGCTTTCTGCTATAATTTTTTTTTCCAGTCCATCGTGGCGCTTGATATAACCAAAATATTTCAGCTTTCGAGACATGATGCTGTATATTAGCCAATCTTCCTTGATGTTCTGATCTTTTAAGATGTCAATATTTCTTATCTTCTTTGTCCAAGATATTCTGAGAATCTTTTTATAGCATTTCAGCTCAACAGCCCCTATTCTCTTTCTTAAGGACTGAGAGATAGTCCACGACTCACATCCGTATGTAGCCTCAGGGAAGATGCATGCTCTCAAAATTCTAATTTTTATCTCCTTGCTGGTGCTTAACCATAGACTTTCAAGGCTGTTTAATCTTTACAAGGACAACATGTGTATTAAATAAGATACTTTCTGTAGCAACGATTTTTTACTTCTTCTTTTTTTCTTCTACTTCTTCTTTTTCTTCTTCTTCTTCTTTTCTTTGACCATTTACCTCAGCTAGGTGTTGGGGTAAGGTGAGGAGGGGGGGAGATGTAAGGTTCGTTTATGTCTTCTTGTAGTGAGCACTGCTCGCCTGAGTTCATTGCTGGTTTACGAGCGTTCTTATAGTAAACAATGCGGGCGCCAGTTCGATGTAGGTTTATTAGTCTTCTTGTAGTGAGTATTGCTCGCTCTAGTTCGATGATTGTTCACCAGCCTTCTTTAGTGAGCACTACTCGTCCTAGTTTATTGCCGATTCACCAGTCTTCATGCAGTGAGCACGACTCGCCCCAGTTCTATGTGTTTACCAGTCTTCTTATAGTGAGGACTTCTCGCCCCAGTTCAGTGGAGCTCAAGCCTCAAAAACACAGAAGGAGATAACAGATCCAAACCTGCACAATGAGAGGACACGACCCAGCCGGCCAGATACACACATATAATGGCGGCCAAAAACACACCCTAACAGGGCCTCAGCAACATGTAAATTGCGAACTTCTGCTGCCTCCACCGAAAGTATCTCCCACGCCGCTACGCAGAACAGTCCCAGCCATCTAGTTTAGCCCCTCTCGGCGGTGACGGCAGTTGCTGGAAGTCCGCAATTTAAGTAGCCGAAAATGCTCAATTTACATGTGACTGAGGCCCTGTTAGGGTGTGTTTTTGGCCGCCATAATATGTGCCCGTTATTCTGAGGATAGCCATCCACGCAGCCAGCAGTGGGTTTCGATCGCGGTACGTTAGAATTCCCACAAGTAGAGCTATATCTAAATGCAGGAAGCACGAGCAAAGTACACCGATTTTGTGCTTGCCTGCACTTATGATTGAATGTATGTATGAATATAGATTGTACCCCACCAGCACATCACACAGCGCGAGAAAGACCCAGTGACACAAGGTGGTACCTTGAGGATGAGGATCGCCCGTTGAGAGGTCCCAGAAACCCCGTTCAGCCGTTAGGCCATATCTATGGTCCGGCTATATTTTAGGGCCCCCGGTAAAAGCCAGGCTGTGGCTATAAATAACGAAATGTTGCGTCCCACATGGGTGCGGCATGGTTGAATAATTTTGGTTGAATAATAAACCCACTTAAAACATCTTTTAAAAATTGACGTATTTACATGCTGAACAAACTATGCATACATTCACATGTGAAATGATTTCTGGAGAGGCTGCGTAGTCTCGAGACATGGTGTCCGCCTTGAGTGCTAGAGGTCCTGGGTTCAAACCCCAATAAAGGTTGGGATTTTTTAACGTGGACTTCTAGTAATTTCCTCTGGTCTCTGGGTAGTAAGAGCAGACGCCATTGTGTATTGTTGCGCACGTAAGAATAGACCTACTGCCTCCCCAACAAGCATGTCGTAAAAAGCAGAATAATTGGGGGTTTCCTTTCAAGTCGAAGTGCATCTGCCATAGAGGCAAGGAACCAACAGTCTGCATGCAAATAACAGATCTGTAAAAAATGATGTACAAACAAACAACACTCAGGTTTCGGAACACGTCTCAAGTCTGAGTTTTCAGCCAGTGAGGGTGAAGAAGAAGATTCAGGTATAAATCAATGTTAAATCCTTCATGACCGCCATGTGCATAGATTGCCACTTTTTTCTATGATAAACTTCTAGTGAATCCGATCTGTTCGACAAATGTTTCCTTTTCATGGCAACACCCTGGGATGGTCTCTTCTCCACACAGCAACATCTTGGCATGATCTCTTCTCTACATGGAAACACCTGTATTTTGACAACTATGTCCATGGCAACCTACTTCTGCTGATTTGCCACAAGGATAAACAAGTGCCCGTCCAGCATGAAAGCCCATTTAAGGCTCCTATAATGTGAAGACAAATGAAATATGCAAAGCCAGTGTGTCAAAACTATACTAACTGGTCACAATTAGATTCCATGAAACAATACAATAGCACTTTGTATAAACCCAAAGAGTCCCATCTCTTAGCAAAAATGTGTGGACTCCAGCTGAGAGAACCACAAGTATGTGTGGATGGAGACTTCCTGTTTATTGTGCGTATGGCTCCATCGTCAGGTTTGAATAAATAAGGCTATTATTATGTTACTTTAAAATAAAAATAGATCAATAAATAAAACAAGACAATCAAAACATGAACAAATATTTATTATGTTGTATGCAAACTGTCATAAAACACACCATGCCAACTCAAAGTCATAGAAATCATTGATGAAACAAACAGGATAAAGTAGCATAGTCAAACCAGGGCAGAGGAAAAGAAATCACTGACAAGTTATCCACAACAATCACATCTAGGATCAAGATTGTACAAGCCTGTTTATTCTCAGTTCATAATACAATGCACACAACAGCCATAAATCAGACAGGTGGACACGATAGTGCCATTGCTGGCATCCCTAGCTGTAAAGCTGAAGTTTTATGATCGAGGCAGAAGTTTTGTAACAATTTGTTTTGGCTTTCTAATTTTAATTCCAACTGTGTGAAAAAGTATAAAAAGTTCAACCTGCTGCAAACAACTTTTGCTGCGGGTGGCACTTGTTTATATCATGGTGTGGGTTATTTGTGTGAAGTTTTACTAGCTGAGATTTGTGTAATGTGCCAGGATTAGTGCCTGTGTCCCTATTCAAGAGTGCAACCCATTCCTCTATGTATGAGTTGCATTTTGGTCCTGTTTTGTCTGCTGCTTTTGTTGGTTGTGCCTCCTCTGTTCCTGTTGTGACTGATATTTAATTTTTATCTGGGTGAGGGTTCATTATGTTGACTGCCTGTGTCTCCCAATATGCCGTCCTGAGACGGCTCAATTCCGTTAATGCTCTATGCTAATGACACCAAGCTAGAACCAAGGTTGTCACCTCCACAACATCCTACCGCCACAACACCCTACCAAACCAACATTATTGTTTTAGGTGTCTGAATGCTTAAAGTGCCAAAAGTGCTGAAATCAGTTTATGTTGTTGCATAAAACCAAAAGTTTGAAAAGTCAAATAATTTTTTTATCTGGAGGATATTTTAGTTCTGGGATCGACCAATGCTTAAATGATACCAGGACATGTTCTGGGATACAAATGGCAGACCATCATATTTTCCACATTACCCTCTTAGTGCTAACTGACCTCTGAGAATTTAGTGATAGTATGATATACCCACCATGCATCAAGATGTAGACAAAATGTGTGTCCTCAGATTTGTCTAGCACTGCCTCTCCTGACATGTGCCTTGTGGTATTTGCCTGTTCTCCAACCTAAAAGCTGACACTTAACAGGGCATAATATGCATTATGAGAAGACATATTGAAAGATGACTCTTGGCTGAGCTAAACTTTATTCCCCATAATACCATCCTGAAATGCTTTCAACAATAGTGGGGCATGTAAGCTGTATATGTGTAGTCCTATGGACAGCTACTCTCAAGGGGATTATGATTTACAACCCCCAAGTCAGTCACTGTGTTTCTTTCAGCCATAGGTTTTGATACTTTTGAAGCACATGCCTAGTTTTGTTTCACTGTTTAAAATACACAAATATGGGGTTGAAAAACAAAGTATATAGGTCATATTGATTATAAAACAGTAGTCCTAACTCTGTACAGGGGAAAGCAACAACAACAGCAACTTCTGTAACTAATACAAACATAAGTAGTAATATACAATCAGCAGTTGTGTATCTCTTAAAATTAATGTCAAACTCTCACAAGATGATCAGTTTATTACCAAGAACTTTACACAACTATAGCACTGAGACAATATCAACAAATTAATGTTCCATCTATCAAGATGAAACAACTGTGACTCTGAGACAATCTCATGAAATAACTGTTCTATCTATAGAAGTATTGCCAAATATCTTTATCATGAACAGAATCATAAATTGTTTAAGATAACAAGTGAAGCATATGTTGCAGAACCTCCAAACACTGCCACGCTCAAATACCTTACAGACTGACTGAATTACACAATACAAAACTGAACCAGGTACTAAATACATCACATAAACTAAATATTAAAGGTAACTTCCATTCACAAAAAGCACATCTTCTGGCAAAACAAACTTAAAGTACAGAAACAAAAAAGTCTACATCAATATGTACACACTGTTTTGATGAAACATGCTGCCTTGGTCAGTCATACATCTCGCCGACATTGGGAAATATATCATAGGATACCCGAAAACAGTTCTTCCCTGTATCAGTCTGTGACCCATCTCGACCCAATTTGTATTTGTGGAAACTTCCATCAAGGCAAATTGCTGTAAACCATACAAGGAAACTATGTCAACACTTTCAAACATTATTACCACCATCATATGCTCATATGCTTTTGTCCTTGTCTTTCTAAATTGTGAGTGTGTGTGTGTGTGGGGGGGGGGGGGGGGGGGGGGGGGGGGAGTATGTTTTTTCTATAATTTTCTATTCTGCATGCTTCCTTGATCATCCTCCTTTTACTGTTATTCACAATGTTATCTGGTTCAGTCTGTCACATTATAAGTCAAGATGGTGTGTGGAGTGTTTGACAACAATGAAGACTGTGGGTATTAGTATTAGATGTCAAGAGAGGTAGAACAGTTAAACAAAGAGACATTAACAATAATCTTTCTGTTGCTGACAGCTAGTTTGAAGTTTGAACAGCGGATCAGCATCATGGCACAAGGATAGTAACCCATAACTGCTCCATTCTTCTTTTAACTCAAGTATGAGTCCGAAGATGCTCAGCACAGTGCGTGGGCTCCACAGCACCGGCAAGGATCCTGAAATACTTTAGGTAGATTTTTAATTCCAAATTTTGCCCTGGCAGCGCTGTTAGGCTACACATTTTGATTTCCAACTGCAAAGTTATTTTTTACGTGCGCTACAATAAATACGGGCGTCCGATCTCACTACCCAGAGACCAGGGAAAATTACTAGAAGTGAAAAAATTCCCAGCCCTCACTGGGGCCTGAACCCGGGACCTCTAGGATACACGGCGGACACCATGCCTCGATTGCTGACAGCTAATACCTTGTGTAGGGAGACCTTTGCAGTGTAAAAGCTGATATGTTTTCTGAATGCTACTTCTGTTACTTCCATATATGCTTTCATTGCTCTCTTTTTAATATTCAACAGCATAATGTATTAAACAGTTAAAAACTACAACTTTGTCTTGATGTTTGCTGACTGTGGACTCAGGTGGAAAGTTCAGGCTATTTGTAAACTTCTGGATTTCCGTCTTGTTCCAGATTTTCAGTTTTGCATGCATATCAATTTTACGGATCTGACTTATTTATATGTCGGCATCCGTGGCTTAGGCGTTGCAAACGAGTTTTGTAATGCCGGTGTGCCCGGTTCGATTCCAGCTGTGAACAATTCGTCTTGAGTTGGTTTCGAAAGTGGTATTGAGAGCTGATCATTTAGAAAGCAATGACAAACTACTGAAAGTTAAATGAGTCTAGAAAAACCACAAGAGCCTAAAAATGCTGGTGTTAGTTCTGCAACGTCCTGTAAAGGATAGGAAACTAACTTTATTTATATGCACTGTTAATTCCTTGCCTCTTAGGGAGATGTATTCTGACTTCAATGAAAATACCCGTAATTAGTCAACTTTTACAACATGCTTGCTAGTGGCAGTGGATCTATTCTTGTTTTTCTGCAGACAGGTATGCTCTGTCCATTGTGGCAAACATCGCTTTAAAGGTCCCAGGTAGTTCACCACCTTTAGATATTTTCTCCAGATCAGGATAGCGTGCTTGGAAATAAACAGGTGGATAGACTGGCAGATTCTGCACCATTTGGTGGTAAACTTATGCATAACAAACTAGATGCCATAATGATCCTTTGGGAGTGGATGAACAGTGTAGAGGTACAAAGTGATTACCTCTGTCTGGGGAAAATGGCCCTGTGAGGATTGATGACAGGATTTGGCTGATGCTCAACACTCAAGGGAAAGGCGAGACGGATAAACACACTCAAGGGAAAGGGGAGATGGATTAACACAACACTCAAGGGAAAGGCGAAATGGATAAACACAACACTCAAGGGAAAGGCTAGACAGATAAACACAACATTCAAGGTAAAGGCCAGACGGATAAACACAACACTCAAGGGAAAGGCGAGACAGATAAACACAACACTCAAGGGAAAGGCAAGACAGATAAACACAACACTCAAGGGAAAGGCAAGACAGATAAACACAACACTCAAGGGAAAGGCGAGATGGATAAACACAACACTCAAGGGAAAGGCAAGACAGATAAACACAACACTCAAGGGAAAGGTGAGACGGATAAACACAACACTCAAGGGAAAGGTGAGATGGATAAACGATCAGACTGTTATTGATACCATTGAAACTGCAAATCTGCACTTGCGGCTGAAGATGGGGATGGAGTGCTTATGGGGATGTTCTGAGTGCTTTGATGTTGACTGCTAGTTCAAGATTCAACTGAAATAGCTCACAGTTTGTGTAGGACCACTGTTGGAGACAATCAGTAATAGCTGTGACACTTACCGTACATGGCATCCCCAGCACCAAATGTGCACAAGCAGGCACACTCGGCGGTAACTGTAAACGATGCATATGATTTAATTTCACTGGGCAACCCAACCAGAGGCTTCAGTCTGAAATAGAAAATTCAATGCTTGACACAGAGGACAGTGCAAGAGAGAAATTAAAGACTGATACTGAGGACACTAAAGTAGATAAAACAAAGACCGAAACAGGACAGTGAAGTCTAAAAAAAGAGGACACTGAAGTAGATAAACCAGAGAATGACACAGAGGACAGCAAAGAAGATTAACCAAAGAGGAAATTAGGGACACTGAAGTAGATAAACCAAAGACTGACATAGGGGACAGTGAAGTAGATAAACGAAAGACTGAAACAGAGGACAGTGAAGTAGATAAACCAAAGACTGAAACAGAGAACAGTGAAGTAGATAAACCAAAGACTGAAACAGAGGACAGTGAAGTAGATAAACCAAAAACTGAAACATCGGATAGTGATGCAGATAAATCAAATACTGACATCGAGGACGTCGATCAAAGTCTGAAACAGACAGTGAAGTAGATAAACAGAGGACATCAACCAAAGACTGACATACAGGATGGTGAAATAGATCATTTGTTCCCAATTAGCTAAGACCAATGAACTATTCTTACTTTCAAAGTCTACAATAGACCCTAAACTTTTTTTTTTTAATAGTCATACTAAAGAACTTATTAATTTATAAATATCAGAATCACGAAAAGCATTGCATTTTAAACTTGATGGTGGTTTCTAAATGGTACAAGGGAAAGTAAATAAGTAAGTCATAAATGGTTGTTTAAAAAATAATAAATAAGAAAAATACTACAACTTAACATTTATTTTTACACATATACTATATGTACTTTTTATTTTTCAACATTATTTCTTCCAACACTGATGTACTTGTCCCATTGTTTTATCAGTCCTCCCAAACCTGCTGCATAGAACTGCGCGCTGTTTTCGAAACCACATTTTCACTTCACATTGAACTTCTGCGTCATTCGCAAAATGTTTCCCGCAAGGTGGGTTTTCAGTGGACCATTATGTTGTATGCTGAACCATGTGAGCACCCTACTGCAGCTGCTACAGAGTTAACTGTTACTCGCCTGTCACCTCTTATCGTCCTCTCTACCCGCTGCACAGATGTTTGTTGTAATCTCAACAGGACGACCAGATCAGATCTCTTTTAGTGTCCTTGAGAAAATCTATTTAACCCAGCTATGCACCGTTTTATGGAATAAACATTTGTCAACATAAACAGGAAGCACTTCCTCATGAATGACCTTTGCAGGCAGCCCTTTTGCCCCAACCCCCTCAAAAATGCTTAACAGCACGCTGTTCTTTGAGGTTGAACTCCATAAGTCCAGTCACAGTGTTGTTGCTGTGTTGCGAATGGGCATGCAACACAAAGTGCCACCTACTGAACAGAGACATAAAGTTCGATGTTACTGTCACCTAATGACACCTTTAGAGACCATCAACTACATTTTAACACCATACCATAACCATTTGTGACTTAATTATTGTAATTATTGATTTATCGTATCAAGGACGCCTTAAATTGGTTACGTGGGCCAGCAAATGGAAAATACTGCACACATACAAATCAACACCTGATGCAGTGGACAGATCAACTGATGAAACAAGGATTGACACAGGAAACAGTACAGCACAAAAATCACACCCGACACAGGGAACAGTGCAAAAGATCAAATGAAGACTGATTAAGGGGACAATACAGCTGATAAAACAAGAATTAACACAGGGCAGTACAACAGATTTAAAAAAAAAAAAGAACTATTAAAGGGGACACTGAATGGTAGAACAGATATATCAAGACTTAACACAATGGACAGTTCAATTAATAAATGACAGTATGCTCGTTAATTAAAAAGGGGGCACATGTGATTGTCTAGTTTTTATGTGCATCAATGTGAATTGCATGAACAAGTTGCTGTGTTTGTCCAGCCAGACATTCCTATACTAGTAGGACAAGTTTATGATGTGTTTGTTCAACAAAACAATCCTGAACCAGTGGAACAAGTTGTTGAGTTTGTTCAACAAAACAAAACCTGAACCAGTGGAACAAGTTGCTGAGTTTGTTCAACAAAACAATCCTGTACCAATGAGACAAGTTGCTGTGTTTGTCCAGCCAGACATTCCTATACTAGTAGGACAAGTTTATGTGTTTGTTCAGCAACACAATCTTGTACCAGTGAGACAAGCTGATGTGTTTGTTTAACAAAACAATCCTGTACCAATCAGACAAGTTGCTGAGTTTGTTCAAGACAATCCTGTATTACTGGGATAAATTGCTGTGTTTGTTCAGCAAGATAATCCTGTACCTGTGAGACAAGTTGCTGTGTTTTTTTAGCAAGACAATCCTGTACTAGTGGGACAAATTGCTGAGTTTCTTACTCAAGACAATCCTGTACAAGTGGGACAAGATGCTGACTTTGACCAGCAAGACAATCCTATGCAAGTGGGACAAGGCTAATGGCTGAGTGACTGAAATGCTAATCACAAAGTTACACAGAGCTAATCAGAATTGTCAGACAGTAATGATGGAACTCATGAGAACTCACTTAAGCATCAAAGACATCACAACAACAAAACAAGCAAGAAATAAAGAAGACAAGATAATAAATTATCAAAGTATTAAATAACTTAATGCTACTATTTCAAAGGTTAGGATGAACTCTGTCCACATTCCATAATTGTGAGTTCAAGCTGCTAATGATGACACTTTTTATAGGGGTATCTAGGTGGTCATGCACCTTAGAATACTCATCCTGGAGCAAGGCAATTTCACCATTTAGGGGTGACAGGTTCCATTCTCAGCATGGTAACTACAGCTTTTGCTTTTTATGATGTCTAGTGTGTCCTTTCTGCTTTTTTGTGTGAGTGCTGACAATACATATCTGTTTATTATAGAGAATAAATGTTAAAACACATGCTAAGTAGATGGACTCATATAAAAAGTTAGAAACAATTTCATCTGAATTTCTTTTTTTGTGTGTTGGTTTATTCAGTCACATTTTGCGCGACTCATGGGATCACAGCAATTCTAGGCTGGTTCCAGTGTTAGGGAAACAGGAGATTTGAAATATAACATCCAGAGAAGACAAACTTACGTGGAGATGGGGTTCATTTCAGGATCTTTCAATGACCAGACGTGGACTGTGCCCTTGTCACTTGAACAAGACAAAAGGCTACTGTCTTTGCTGAAGTTCAAACTAGGGGAAAAACAACACAAAAACAGTAATATCTCTCTGGTTACATATGACATCAGAATACAGACAACTGGCAGACATATCTTCGGGGTTCATTTCAGTATCTTTCAACGACCAGACATGGACTGTGTCCTTGTCACTTGAACAAGTCAGAAAGCTACTGCTTTTGCTGAAGTTCAAACAAAACCACAAAAACAACAATATCTCTCTGGTTACGTTGACATCAGGATACAGACAATGGGCAGACATATCTTTTCTGTAAACATAATTTACTAGACAAGACAAGATGACTTCTTGTTTTTGTGACTTATCCATCAACGGTCATCCAAGAAGTAAAGATGGCATGTTTATGTTCAATAAATTGATTCAGACAGTAACCTTTTCACCCCTGAAATGCTTTTGTGAAACCTAAAACAAAAGGAAGCCACAATATCATAGTGGCTAGGTGCTCACTTGCTAGTCCAAAGGTCCTAGGTTTAAATCTGCAGTCTGTTTTTGTTTGCTGAAAACTGACCTTGGCTCTCAGGTCAACCAGCCTAAAATTGCTATCAGGTAAAATCCTGGGAAATAAAGGTGGCCAGCATGATGTAGATCACCGCCCCCACTGAGTGCTGATTGGTCTATACAAATATGAGTCTAATATCAATCATAACTGATGCATCAATGGACTAAAAAGGGTTGTTTGCTTCTCACCGAAAACACATGATTTCCTACAGCGGATAGCAACTAGCAGAGAGTAAGGCTCCTAAGTTGGTACTGTTTTTTTAAATTTCTTTAAGAGCATTTCATTGTCAACATACTTCAACTGAATGCTCAGAGCTGACTACAAGCAATCAACTGACACTTAAACATCTGACTCACCAGTAAATATTTGCCTTGTCCAATCCTCTGCGAAGTTTGATTTTTGCCTTGGTTAACAGGTTCACAAGATGGATGTTAGTACCCTAAAGTGAAGTTATAAATAACTAATAAACAAAAGTGCCAAATAAAGTAAAACAGTTCAGTAAAGTTATATGTGTTCATGTGCTGTAAGTCTAATGAAAAGGAAATTCCATAAAACATCAACAACATATGATTATGTGCCAGGGCTGGTCATGATACTCCTAATCATTCCATTTTACGGTAGGAAACAATGAATTCCCACGGTGAATTTAAATATTACAGACACAAATACTAAACTGCACAATTTTTTGCCTGGCAATTGTAAAATTAGCACCCGAGTCCTGGAAGTAAAGGTGGCCCGCGTGATCTTGATTGCATCACTCATTGAGAGCCTAGTGATCCATAAAAGTACGCTTGATGTATGCCCCATGCGAATAGCATCACTTTGCTGTACATCATCAGGTGCAATACTACAGACTACTACATTTTCTACAGTAGTTGTCGGTTTTGTGAGACCACCATTATATATGCATGTCTGTGTTGCGAGATTGGTGCATGTTACTTTTCTTAGTTGTATTAAAACTGTTGGTTCCTCGCCTCTCTGGTAATGCACCCTGACAAGAAGGAAAGTTAGGTTAGTTGCATATCCTTTACAGGACATTGCAGAATCAACCCCAACAGTTTTAGGCTGTTGTGGTTTTTCTAGGCAAATTTATGCCCCATAGTTTGCCATTGCTTTCTGGACAGTCGGCTTCTCGATACCACTATTTAAACCAATATAAGGCACAAGGCTCAAGCTGGGATCGAACCAGGCACTCTGGCCTTACGAAGCACATTTGCAAAGCCTAAGTCATTGACATCGAAGACTGGAAGGAAAATACGAAGAATTAAAGTTCACACATTTACCAAGGTTCAGTTAAAATATATTGTATTAACCAACACATGCAAATACTTTTATATTCAAATGCTAGCAAAACTAATGGCTGGAAAAAAAAATTTTTTATACGTAAACATCGGCCCTTGTCAAAAGGCAATGTGACACAAAGCTCAGTGGCTTTTTTTTATGGGTTGAAGTCACAAACCTACCTGAGTACTGGCAGTGGCCACCCATTCCCCATCAAGGCTGATGGCTGCACAAACAATGTCATTGCCATGAGCTTGCATGATCATCTGTGGCTTGCTCTCCTGTGCTGCGTCCACTTTGGCCAGGTCCTAGAAAAAAATGAATGTCATAATATTAACCATGTATCAATTAATATAAAAGTCAAGCAACAACCTGAATGTGTCAGTAAAGTTATAGGAAAAATATGTCAGGTTAATATTTGTAGTAATTAAATGGTGTCGTAAAAGACCTTATGGTTAATATATCTCTTTCCCGTGTGGGTATTGGGGCCCTATTGTGGGGAAAACAAGATTAGATCCACTGCTTTCCCAGCAAAGATTGTCCTTGGAGCTGACTAACTTGGGACTTCGGAGTCAGAGTGCATCTGCCTGATCGGTAGGAAACAACTAACTGCACACAAATAAGCCAGTAAAACGGATGTACACACAAAACTCAGGCCCTGGCAGAAAGCAAAAGTCACTATGGACAAACAACTAGGACTTTCCGCTGGAGCTTACAGGCAGTGAATAAAGAAGAAGAAATAAGAAGGATATATTTTCAGAAAACCCTTAAGACAATTTAAACAGCAAGCAGAACAAACTGAAATGGACTGACTGCTACTCAGTTCTGCAGATAAAAGAAATGGTGACAAGAGGACACACTAGACAACATAAACACTGAAAGCAAGTTATCATACTATTGGCTGAACCTGTCATTTTCAGATAGTGATGGTGCCACATTGTGTGCACTTCGATGCATGGCCAACTAGACACTTCAAAAATGTGTCATCATTTGCAATATATATAATAAAACTGACCCAATAATTTTGGAATTTGAATTAAAATCCATCTACCCCAATCAAATAGCACCATAATTTACAGAAATGTATATTACTTAAGTATAGGTCAATTAACAAATACATCACATGCAATAAAAGAGAACCAACAAATCAGGTCTTTTCTATATGAGTTCTAAGTTGTAAACAAGTCACATAATTATATGCTGAAGTGTTTAAATAGCACTATCATCATCATTGCGTGCCCTGCCAACTGGCATAGGCACTCATGTATTTCCACAGATCACGATCCTAGGTTGCCTGGAACAGCTCTCCTGAAGATATCCCTCCATGCCATTGTTTCAGCCCATCATCTCTCTTGGTCTGCATCTAACCCTCTTTCCACTGAACTTTCCAGTTGTCACAATGTTTTCCAAAGCCTCTCTTTTCATTATGAGGCAAAAGAACTGTGTTTGTCTCCTTCTTATTGTTGAATATAGAGATCTACTTTCTTAAGCTTCTTTCAAACACTTGTTGTTACTTACTCTGGCCATCCAAGGTATTTGTAACATTCATCTCAGAAACCACATCTCTTTTGCTTCTAAATTCCTGTTAATTTGTTCACTGACATTCCAAGATTCGCTGCCATACAGCACAACAGGTTTTATGTAACATTTTAGTTTTGATTAAATATTTTTCCTTCCATTGAGATATCACAATGTGGTGTTATCTTCTTCTTTGATATAACCATTACTTCCGGGTTTTTTAAATATTCAAGGTATACTCTCCATCCCCATAATATCCAGCAGTTGTAAATCAGTTGAGTTTTCAGTTATCAAAATTGTATCATCTGCATAACACAAATTTTTTATATTGTATCTCTTATTCCTGCTTTTTCTTTAATTTCCCTCAAAATTAATTCACTACATCTTCTTATAATTCTAAGTAGTTTTATTTACTTATAGGTTATATAAATTTATATTAATTCAGTTTTTTTTTTAATTTTAAAAAAATATTATAATGACCAAGTTTAGGTGAAATAACAAAACACGTACATTCTGTTGAGCAGAAAATTGTAAATTGTGAAGCTGAAAAAAGGGTTCAAAACATGACACCTGTGCCCTACGTAAATGTACTCTGTTCATTATATTCATATATGTGATTCTGCCAAAGTTCAACCACTGATTCAAGACAATTCTTACCAAGGGGAGGTGACTACATATACAGGTAGCTCTGTGTTGAGAGGCAAAAGAAGTGCATAGGGGTTCATAGCAAAAGCAAATGGGCATCATTTAGTGCAACCATGCCTGGCATATAATACCACATCTTGTCTGAGAATGGAGGTGGAGGTAGTCACTGCAACCCTCCACTGGCTTTAGAACCAGCTACACACACATATCATAACTGTAACGACAAACTCACAGAGCAGATTAAGAAAGGTGGAGGCAGGAATGCTTAATGCAGAGTGGCTAGCATTGCTTTAGAGGTCCTTGGTAGTTGATGTCCTTTAGATATTTTCACAAGGGTATTCATGTGTGTAGGGAAATAAACATTCAGACATGCTGGTTGGTTCTGGACCACTTGCTGGTAAACTGATGCATGATAAACTATATGTAGTGACAGTCCACTGGGAACGAGTGAACAGTGAAGTGGCACACTTAGACCATCAGAGTCTACAGAAAAACTGTGCAGTGGAGAGTTACCAGGCAATCTGGCCAATACTCAAAATTCAGGGGGAAGGAGACACACACACAATCAGACTGCTACTGGTAAAATTAGAACTGGAAATCTGTACTGGCGACTAAGACGAGGACGGGTCACTTATGGGAATGTCCTGAGTATTATGATGTTGGTTCTTAGCTTAACTCAACACAAATGTTATTACTATTGGTATACAGACATCAACACAGTAGAAGAGACATGAATACAGTAGAAGATAAATCAGCTGATTTAGAAGAGACATCAACACAGTAGAAGAGACATCAACACAGTAGAAGAGACATCAACACAGTAGAAGAGACATCTACACAGTAGAAGAGACATCAACACAGTAGAAGAGACATCAACACAGTAGAGGATACATCAACACAGTAGAAGAGACATCAACACAGTAGAAGAGACATCAACACAGTAGAAGAGACAACAACACAGTAGAAGAGACATCAGCTGATTTAGAAGAGACATCAACACAGTAGAAGAGACACCAATACAGTAGAGGATACATCAACACAGTAGAAGAGACATCAACACAGTAGAAGAGACATCAACACAGTAGAAGAGACATCAATACAGTAGAGGATACATCAACGCAGTAGAAGAGACACCAATACAGTAGAAGAGACATCAACACAGTAGAAGAGACATCAACACAGTAGAAGAGACATCAACACAGTAGAAGAGACATCAACACAGTAGAAGAGACATCAGCTGATTTAGAAGAGACATCAACACAGTAGAAGAGACATCAACACAGTAGAAGAGACATCAACACCTGCAGAAGAGACAACACAGTAGAGGATACATCAACACAGTAGAAGAGACAACAACACAGTAGAAGAGACATCAACACAGTAGAAGAGACATCAACACAGTAGAAGAGACATCAACACAGTAGAAGAGACAACAACACAGTAGAAGAGACAACAACACAGTAGAAGAGACAACAACACAGTAGAAGAGACAACAACACAGTAGAAGAGACATCAACACAGTAGAAGAGACAACAACACAGTAGAAGAGACATCAACACAGTAGAAGAGACATCAGCTGATTTAGAAGAGACATCAACACAGCAGAAGAGACATCAACAGAGTAGAAGATAAATCAGCTGATTTAGGACAGACATCAACACAGTAGAAGAGACATCAACACAGTAGAATTCATCTGGACAGTAGAAGAGACATTACCTGATTTAGAATAGACATTAACACAGTAGAAGAGAAATCAACACTCTAGAAGAGACATCAACACTCTAGAAGAGACATCAACACTCTAGAAGAGAACATACTTCAATCTGAATGCTGCCTCTGCTCTTCTTGGCGGGAAGGATGATCTTGCCAGCAATGTGGGAAACTGCACACACAGCTGCATGAACATACACAAGATACCTGGTTATGGTAGTGACACACATCAATTATATCTCAGTAAGACAATATTATATTCCAGAATTTGTCTGATTTCAAGGACTTTGACAGCTTACATAGAATTTCAGTATAGAGAATTTTGTAATGCTCTGGCATTCCTGCCAAAATTATCCACCTCATTAGAAATTTTTTGCACTGAAAATTAAGTGACTAGTTGTTGGTAGAAACTAGAGTAAAACAAGGCTACATTCTATCTCTTGTTGTTCAGAGTAGCCACTATCTGGGTAATGAAATTAGGTTGCAAAGTTAAATGCATCTGAAAATAAATGTCAGAGTAAAATCATGAACATAACATTGGATGTATTTTAAAAACATGAGGGGATAAGAAAAATGTCTCAGCACATACGTGTACCGACTGCAATCAGGCAAAGATGGTGAAGATATAGTAGGCACATTCTGAGACAAAATGAGCACAGAATTACAAAACAAGCACTAAAATGGGAAACAAACGGCCTGAAAAAGAGGACCTTTGAGCAAAACATTAAGAACACTATTACGAGAAGCTAAAAAAGGTTGGGCTGAACTCACTGTCTAAAATTCAAAAGAGTTGCATGCAATAGAGCGGAGTGGAGGAATTCAATGCGAGCCCTATGTGACTTCTAGCGTACAAAAAGGATGATGATGATGACAATACTTTACTAGGACATCAACATATGTGAAATATTTATCTCCATAAAGAAAAAATTGTATGGCTTTGACAGATTTATAGCGGACATCAGGGTAGAAAATATTATGAAACACTGATATTTTTCTATGTCATCTAAGGCACTGATTATTTTTAAGGCACTGACTTAGTTATATATCTTAGGAACTAACTATTTATTTTGTCTAAGGCACTGACATATATATAATATATATAAGGCACAGACATATTTGTCATATACTTAAGGCACTGAAATATAGTAATATATCTAAGGCACTGACATGTTTATTAATGTCTAAGGCACTGACACATCTGTAAAATTTCTATGACACTGACATTTTTGAAATATACCTAAGGCACTGATATATAAGTAATATATCTGAGGCACTGACATTTAGGTAATATATAAGGTACTGACATATGTTTATTATATCCTGATGAAAAAGAAATTAAATTGTAGCTCTGATGTGTCCAAGCTCAGCGAATGAAATTTTTAAAATAATATTTCACACACAAAAATTTTTTTGTATATATATATCATTATGTAGCAGGTCCTTTGCAGAATGTCGCTCTCATCATGGTCTGCCTGAAAGAAACTCGGTCTCTCGCCAGCTCTCCCACCTCATGCACTTTGATACTCAAGGAGTCACTTTTATCCTGTGCCTATCTTCGTGCTAGTCGGCCCCTGCCCTTCCTTCCTTGTACCATGCTTTCTGCTAAAAAAGTTTTCAATCCGTCGTGGCGGTTGATATGACCAAAATATTTCAGCTTCTGAGACAGGATGTTGTTTATTATCCAATCTTCCTTGATGTTCAGATCTTTCAAGATGTCAGTATTTCTCCTCTTTTTCGTCCAAGATATTCTGAGAATCTATCTATAGCATTCAGCTCAAAAGCCACTATTCTCTTTCTTAAGGACTGAGATATAGTCCATGACTCACATCCGTATGTTGCTACAGGGAAGATGCATGCTCTCAAAATTCTAATTTTGATCTCCTTGCTGGTGCTTAACCATAGACTTTTTAGGCTGTTTAATCTTTGCATTGTTATGGCCATCCTTCTTTTAATTTCTGTCAAACAGTCTCCACTGCTAGTTATTATAGAGCCTAGATATTCAAAGTTTGTGACATTTTCAATTTCTTCACCATTAATTGTTATTTTTGGGTGTCTTTAGAGCAGTGACAGAGTTTTCTGTTGTAGTACCGTTGGGCTTAAGACCGTCATCACAACTACCCTTACTTGCTCTGCCATCGTTCTCTTCCCCAGTTCATGTTTGTGATCTGCCTGGCTGCAGTTGGGGTTTTCCCTTCACTGAGTCTTGAGACCAGAATGGCATTTCCCAAAACTCTCCAGTACTTTCAGAGGACTGTTGTATATTACTGTAAAAAATTACATAAAATGACACTGACAGAACTATTTTACAAATGTAATGTTTCCGATCAGAAACAATAAACCTGAGGATCTGCAATTTTACCTCTCTGCAATCTGTCCACTGTCATCCAGAAATCTATCAATTTTTTGTATTCACAATTTAAATTACAACTGAAACAAACATTAAATAACTTTTAGACTGTGTGAATCAATCAAGTTAAAGCATGTCCTACCATTTGGGTTGTCTCTGGTCTCAATTTCTGCTAGCGTCTCACCGTAGGGAAAAGCCAACAAAATAACACGACTTCGTAATATGACCAGCAGTCTGCAAACACAAGGATAGAAAACAATATTATGAAGACAGCAGCATATGAAAATATATACTGTATTTCTTTTTAGTGCACAAAGATCCCCTAGCTTGCTGATTGGGGCAGAGCACTTTGTCTCTTTACAGTTCTCCTTGTTCTGCATTATTTATCAATTCGATTGCTGACATATTTCAGTTTCGGGGACAATACAACCTGCTAGCAAAAACACCGAGACCAACAAAAAAAAAAACAATTACTAATAAACTACCAACATTAACTGGTGCAAGTGTATAACAGAGAAATTGAAATGGTATGAAAAAAATAATTACTGTGGAATTTAGGAAGAGAACTAGACAGATTCTAATAAATGAACAATTGAAGAAAAGATACTTTTACTAGAGAATACACACTGAGATAAAAAATACTATACCAAAAAAGTGCTTTATCTGGAGTTCACTGGACAATAGAAATAGTGGACAGCTTAAAACAGAAAGGAAATTGTTAGATGAATGAATAATATGAGAAGGACATGTCAAAAGCTATGTGAGAAACCAAAAGATAGGACAGTCTGGTGTGCACTGTGAGAAGATCTAGGCTTCAAAGGGGAATAAAGGACAGAAGTGGATAACAACTTTTACAGAGTATTTGGGTCTTTCTGTTTAAAAAATGCCCAGGAAATAAATGAATGTTTTATTCTGGTCTCTGTATGCATGTTTCTGGAATTCTTTAACCTATGTTAAACAATTTCATTACTATTATGACTACCAGCTACATCCTGAATATTGTTGACTTTTTTCTATATTTCTGTAATCATATTCTACTTCTGCAGCTCTGAACTGGACAGCATAAAACAGTTACAAGAGGAATTATTGTGTTTGATTCTCAGTCGGCATTGCGGAAGGTTCAAAATGGACTAATGTAGCATGAGTGGATATCATGCATTAGTATGCCAAAACTGCAGCGAATCACTTGGATATACCGTCCGTGATATGCAGGAGTGCGAGGGAATGAAAGAGAAGATTTGTTGGCTAAACAAGCAAAAGCTACAGGAACACTGATACTGGACAAGGGAGATATTCTGAAGACCATATATGAATTTCTGCTGACAGTAGACACAAGATTAGATGAAAAAACGTGCAAAAATGTGTGAACGAGGATTTCAGTGTGGATCTGGCAAGGAGGGACAGATAGGAGGAAGAAGAAACTGTGTGTATAATCAGTGTGCTTTGGTAACAGTTAGCATGTACACCTTAGGACATTTGCTGTGGGAGACGGAGCATCTATGGGTATGCCTGGTGTGCTTTGATGTTGATTCTTAAATCAGTAATCAGTATCCTGAGTTTTATGATAGTTAATTCAAATTCATGATGATATGGATTCCGGACTCCCCGGTCAGCCCAGCCTAAAAATGGACACGAGAAAATACCATAGAAGATAGTGGGATCTACCAAGAATCTTTATCAAGCATGACCCAGGTGACAACTGCTGCTTCCAGAGCACTAGCACTAGCCACTAACTGCATCAAACTCCACAGACATGCTTCACAAACATCACAACAAGTACTTTTTCAATAGGTAGAAAGCAACAACAAAATTACACTCAACCTCCCCTTACTCAGATCTGCACACCTGGTCATGCAAGCTTAAAAGGTAATGAGCAAGCAGACCAACTCGAGAGCAATGCAGCAATGAATTCGGGAAGAAGCATAAACAGAGCAGATATCATTAACAATCTAGAGACTAGGCTAGTTGATAATGACTAGCCTCTTGACACTTAACACGATTGTGTGATGTTGGAGGGAAAACATGGCAAAGCATGTCTATGTCACCTTTGAGGCCAAGATAGGAGACATTATAACCAACTCCTCATAGAAACAATCAACAGAGGTTCTTTGAGTGGCTGATGCATCAGAGGACTGGGCATGAGAATACCCAATGTGCAGTGACAGTTATTGTGATAACATAATATAACCATGGAAAATATCATTAGAAGTAAAAATGGCAGGCATGACAGTCATCTCACCTGCCACAGAGTGCAGATGCGTAAATAAAATCTGGCACTAGAACCATCTTCCAATGTGCCTGCAGACATGTCAACTGTATTTGATTGTATACAACACACTGATGTGCTCAACAAGGGGAAGCAACTGAGCACATTTCCAGGAAACATTTATGGTGAAAGTCATAAACTCATTAGAAAAATTAGACTTAGGCGGCCAGTGTGTTTCAGATTTGACTTAGGCAGCCAGTAGAGACTTTCATGAAGTTACAGATGCGAGAGTTATACCAAACTTGAGTTTAGATACAGATCATAGGAAGGTGATACTTGACAGAAAAGTCAAGATAAGTTATCAAACAAAATAAAAATGTAATAAAAGTGGCATAATAAAATGGAAAGAACTAGAGTGTGAGGAAAATAGGCGAACGTTTCAGTAAAAATTACAGGAAAATTATGAACAGCTTCCACAAAACACACTTGGGGTAAATACAGAATGGTTGAATTTCAGAGACACCAGTATGAAAATAGCACAAGAAATATGTGGAACTAAAAGGAAAGGGAACATAGGGAATAAGCTCTCAACATGGTGGTCTGAAGAAATAAGAAGAATTGTGAGCAATAAAAAGAAAGCTTATGGCATTTGGCTGAGGAGCAGAACAGAAGAGGATTACATAACATACAGGATAATTAGAAGAGAAGTAAATAGAACTATCAGACAAGCAAAAAGAGATTCATGGGAAAAGTTTGGAAGCAAGCTGGCTGAAGAAGAAAGAACAGCAGTGAAAAACTACTACAAAAAATTCAAAGGCACGAGAAACAGGAATGACGAATACAACCCAACAGAAATTACAAATGATGAAGTTGGCCAACCTTTAATAGAACCTACCAAAATTTTAGCAAGCTTGAGTAATTACTTTGATGCCTTACTTAGCTGCAATAAAACAGATAAAAGCAGAGAAGAACATAAAAACAACTCGGAACTAACAGCAGAGGAACTAGAACCAGGTATATTATTGGATGAAGTAAAATATGTCATTCGAACCGCCCTTAGACTAAAGGCGACATGTATTGATGATCTACCAGCTGAGGCCATCAAGGCAGAAGGAGAAACGTGAGCAATATGGTTAAAGATAATATTTCAGGTGGCATGGGAAAATCAAGAAATACCATCAGATTGGCAGACTGCTGTCATTATCCCGCTGTGGAAAAATAAAGGAAGTAAGAGGGAATGTACTTATTACAGAAGAATATCATTTCTCAGTCACACTGGGAAAATGTATGCTAAGATCATCGAAAAAAAGGCTGAGACCATTGATAAAGTATCAACTTTCAGAAGCACAGATGGGCTTTCGACGAGACAGAAGTTGCATAGATGTCATTTATACATTGAGACAACTATCAGAGAGGGCAATAGAACATGATAAGACATGTTTGTTGACATTCATAGACCCAAAAAAAGCCTTCGATAGAGTCGACAGGAATATGTTGTGGGAATGTATAGGAAAAAAAGGAATCAGCAATCATCTCATTAATATTTGCAAAAGCCTGTACACACATAGTAAATGCTGCATAAGATCGAAGGCAGGGTTGTCAAGAACTTTTATAGTGAACTCTGGTATGCGTCAGGGCTGTGTACTATTGCCGCTTCTTTTTATAATGTAGTGAAACTAACTTTAATCATGAAGAAGATATTACAGAATTACTCTTCGCCGACGACCAGGTACTCATAGCAAAAAATACGGAATGCCTACAGAACAACTTAAATCAAATTAGTAACAAAGGGGAGGTATATAATATGAAAATAAACACTATGAAGACAGAGACAATGATGACATAAAGACAATTTAGAAATTAAATTAAAAAACAACACCCTGAGACAAACAGAGGAATTTAAGTATTTGGGAGAAATTTTTACTTCAGACGGAAAACTGGACAGAGAAATTAGCTCCAGGTGTGCCAAAGCTAATCAAGTAATTGGTCAACAATCTCCCCTGTTGACACACAAGCAGATACCTCAGAGTACTAAAGTGAATCTTATCAGAACTATTTTTTGGCCAATACTATGCTATCAATGCCAAACATGGACACTTACATCCTCCAATGAAAATAAAATTGTGACAACAGAGATTAAATGCCTTAGAAGAGCTGCAGGAGTTTCAAGGAAAGACAGAATACGAAATCATGAAATCAGACGAATGCTAGGAATAAAGCCAGTCTTACAGGTCATCAAAGAACAACAGATGAAGTGGTTTGGACACCTAACAAGAATGCCCTGGTACTATCCGCCACAGCGAGCCACACTAAAACGTTACAACGTGTATAGAGCGAGTGGAAGACCTCGGAAAATATGGAGTGATGGCAATAAGAACAGCCTTACAGAAATGAACATCAGACTTAATAATGCTCTTGACAGAGCTCATCAACGAACATTACATCTCCCCCCGACACCAGTATGTTTCAATGTATGAGGAGGAAGGAGCTTGCAAACTTGGTAAGATTGATGGAAAGATAACAAAGAAAAGGCAAAGAGATAAATACCTAGATGGCTTGCTTAATCATACAGATGGGGGTGAAAAAAAGAACACTGACCCCATTCACAATTCTGGCAACTGTGTGTCAGTGCCAAATATGACAACCTACACATATCAATACAGACCATGATCATGATGATGGCAAAACTGTATTTATAGGAAGCAGTTTAAAATTTACTCCTAATGCAGATGCTGCCATTTGTGTGTGAAGTTTCCTTTTTGACTGAATATTCTGACATAATGTAAAGTCCATGGTACTTAGGTTAACTGAAAATAAACTACTGGTCATTTCAAGTAAAATGTGCTAAATCCTTTTATAATGTGCTGAGCTATTTTAAATGACAATACTGATACAACAGTTCTACATAACAAAAGCTGTGAAGAAATTGTACCTGTCTGATGTTACTTTCACGTCTAGGACTGGCTCTCGTAAAATGATCCGAGACACTGGCATTTCTTTGCGTAAATCCCACAAAATGACTAAAGAAGACAGTTGTAACATGAAGGATTAAAATTTTTTTTAAACACCAAAAAACATAAGGATCATTTAAAACATCAACATTTTTTTAAAACCAAAAAACATATGGATTATTAAAAACATTAACATTTTTAAAAAAGACACAAACAACAGATTACACAATACATTGCATGGCATACTTTAGAATTACCCACACTCTGATACAGCAAAATATGCCATGCACTACTCTGTGAATCTATTTTTTCACTGCTCAAATTTACACAGAGGAAACATAAGTTTCATAACCTAAGGAACATGATAAACTGTGACTCCACTGGACAGGATAAAGACTACAGTTACTAAAAGGGTTTATAATTAAATTACAGTTACTAAATTTGATTCAAAAGATAAACACATGGGGATAAGGGAGAGAACATTTCACTCACATCAGGATAATTACAAAACAAACTATGCATCAATACTGATTCATGTTTTGTTATGTACAATTTGAACAAGTCATGTATGTAACAGCCCACAGATTCAAACACATGTTTAGGAGTTCTTATGAGTTCTCTCTTACTGAAGCAGACTTCTAACAAATAAGCCATCTTGTGTAGATTACTGGAACAGTGAAGATGAAGAAAAAGCATACATACAAGATGAACTAAGAGAAGAAGGAGAAAGAGAAGATGAAGAAAAACCAGATATAAAACAAACTGAAGGAGAATGAGGAGTTGGAGGAGCTGAAGCTGCCTAACACATTCTTTAAATACTATTGATTTTAGGTGAAGAGAGAAGTAGTTACAATGATACACACATTTATGGTAATGATTTCCACAGCAAACTCAAAACTATATGTAATGAATTTGCTGAAAATATTTGCTAGATTATTTTAAATGAACAATTCAAAAAAGTTAAAAAAAATGTTTGAATATCACAACATTTATGAGTGTAATGTTGGTTGTTTGCCCATTCCAAGTGATGAGAATCACTCTTTCTTTCATCCCTCATGAAACTATAGTTGATTGTCTGTGAGTACAAAGATGTTATAAGCCCAATACAGTCCCAGAAAGATCTAGAACAATGAGGGCAGGGAACACTGCCTGTAGATAAAAATGGCCTGTCACAGGGGTCTTTCTAACCTGACTTCCCTGTTAAGCACCCCTTCTTCTAGAATAAGAATGGCTTGCAAAAATAAAGGGCCTTAAGCCTCATCTCCAATTGATATGATAAGGATAAGGTACCTGGTTCAATCCTAGGTTGAGAGACAGACAGACAAGAGAACATTCTGGACTTCTTAGTTATAATGAAACACACTTAATGTTAGTAACAGTTCACAGATATTTAATCAATAAATAGGCATGTACTGATGGGCACTTAAAAAAGATAGTCACACTTGATGAAATTTATTTCTGTATGACAATTCAAGCAAATCTGAGTCCTTTTTTTCCAGTGACAACTTTAAAATATATATTTATATCAGGAATTAAAAAAGCTGCGGCATATCCCGCAAATGATGCTAAACTGATATTTGTATAGACTACAACAAATGGTCAGCGATGTGGTAAACATTAAACTGGCCACTTTTACTTCCCATATATTACCTGGTACTCATTTCAGATTAGATTAAACCTGCAGCCAAGATCAATAAAAAAAATATTGATCTGATGCAAATTCAAGCATAAGGAGTTGGGGCCAAAAGGCAAACGTTTGGTCACTATCCTATCGTGACTTTCACAGTTATCTAACATAAAATATGTGCTGTTTAAACCCACACACTTTCTGTGAATTATGACCTTTTATTCCCTGAGTGGGTTCCTGAGCCCCATTTTAGAGAAAAAAGAATAGGCCTATTGTCTCTTAACAGGCATGCTGTAAAAGAAATCTGCTGAATTCTAATGTGTTGGGCTAAAAGGAACAAAATTCACAGTCTTGCTGTAAATGACAACACAAGGTATCAGCGATTATTGTCAGGGTGAAGGCAGGAGAAGATGAAAAAGCTTGGGATCTCTCAGACAAAAAAAATAAACCTAGCTCAAACATTTACAATATTGGTACAATGTAATCTGATGACTGCACTTACATACGCACATGTGTGCTCTCTGGCAAATAATAACCAAGTTCAAACATTTACAAACATTGTTACAATGTAATCTGATGACCCTGCCTATACATACATGTATGCATGCAATACCAACAAACTACTGTACCTGTTCGGTCATCATAGATCGGTCGTGTACCTCCACTTACTATGGCCACAATATTTGACCTAAATCTCATCTCTGCACATCGTATACTTCCAATCTTCATTGCATCTATTCAATAACACCATGTTAAAACAGAACAGATTAAAACAGAAGCTGCAGAACAGAACAAAGCAATGTAAAAGAAATGGTAAAATAAACAAAACAAGTTAAAAAAAATGAATATGTATACAGTGAAACAATTTTACCAAAATTATTGAAAACTGATGTCAGAATTGCACGTGTGGGTTCTAGGGTTCCATTTTGTAGAACAAAGAATAGATCCACTACTTCCTTAATACACATGTCATTGAAGGTGACGAATTAGGGGTGATTCCTTCACAGTTAGACTGCATCTGCCTGAGAGGCAAGGAACCAATAGTTCGCATACAAATAAACCAGATCTGTAGAAGGGATGTACACCAAAACTCAAGTTCTGAACAAGACCAGTCCAGAAGTTGATGAACAACCAGAAATTTCCTTTGGAGTTTACAGCCAATGAATGAAGAACAAGAAGATGCCAGAATGATTGCCAAGTTCTATAATTCCAACTGTCACGTTTATTAGTTCATAAATGGCACATTTGTCTAAGCTGTGAGTGGTCACTCTCACTAACTAAGGATGCCCCCAAAAGTATGCAATTCTTCTGACATATATTCTTTTTCTTTTCATAGTCCATGCCATGTAGCGTTGGTAGTCAACCTCTGACTCGTGTACTTTCAATAAGTTCTGACACAGATGATCTTCCATGTCCCGATTTCAAACTGTCTAGTTTTTCTCTCTCTTTCTCTCTCTCTGTCATGATGTACTCCAGTTGTCTCCTTCTTATGACATGACCAAAGAATGTGCATTGTTTCCTTCTGATGTGGACATTCAGCTCTCTTTGTGAGTGAGTTTCTTTAAAAACAGAATGTTTCTATCCCTATAATTCACCCCAAATGACATCACAGGACAGTCAAATATTTTCACGGGTGGTAAGAGTGGGTTTGCCCACTTCCTGTGTGTCTTCCAAGTCACTGAAAAGCTTTGCCAAGATTGTGGAGCGTTTTGTCTGTTTACTTGTTTTTTCTTCCGGTGGTGTCTCTTCTTCCGGTGGTGTCTCTCTAGCAACTTGTATTCAGTCTTCATCGTCATGAATTTCCTGGAATAATCGGGAGGATGCAGTTTTTGTGGGTTCCCCGACTGTACACAGTTTTTTAATATTGAGTGCTCTATATTCCACAATGTGAGCACTTTTAACAACCCAAAACATTTACAACTAGACCTAACCCCAATCGACCCACTTGCCGCGAATGAGTGCAGCTTAGGTCCCACAAATGCATGCAGCCTAGGTCCCACAACTGCATGCAGCCTAGGTCCTCCTCCCTAGCACACAAAAACCAAGAAAACTTCTACAAAAACTACATCCTCCAGATTGCATCAACACACAGAATAATGCACACACAAAAACAGCATAAGAAGCACACAAAACTGAAGACTGCACAGCACAAAACTGCACGGCAATTGATATGCCAAATTACTAAATATAAGCTTCATCTACCACCCCCTGAAATATTAGACTGACCCATGACCTCTGGATTTCGAGTGTTTAGGGGGAAATACTGGGATAGAACCAGACATCTTTACTCTTCTACTACTTGAGGAACAGAGGAAATTGTTGCATCTTTTTGTTGACATGTAAAATTCAACTTCATCCATGAGATGGCTTGTACCAAGGCCGCAGGAGCTAGAGATGGATGTCACATTGTAGGTCGCTTTAGGAGAAAGTAAAAAAAAAAACAAATTCGAAATATTTATGGAAAGAGAGACAGAGAAGGACACCAAAATATGGCCTTTTGTGACAGTGATTTTAGAGTAGTGTGAGAACAAGTAAGAATTTAGATTTCTGAGTTTTATCAGAATACAGTGATGTTAGAGTATTGTTAAAGTACAGGCATAATATAGTAATATCAAAGTACATTCACAATACTCTGATGTCAAAGTAGTGTCAGAGTACCATCAGAGTCCATTGTTGTCTGAGTAAAGGTAAAGTCTTGAGATGTGAACCAGTGTCACTGCACACGGTTATAAACCATAAGTGCTCTGCTGCCAGTAGGGACAGCTGATAAGAAACTGTCCGTAGTTACAGCAACGTTCCTCCATTTACTCCAGAGTGTTAAACTCTGGTAGCCATTACCTAGAGGCTGGGTGAACTCCGGGAACTGACCGGTTTCGAACAACGGCCGTGGGGTGCTAATGCGGCTCCCGATGTATGAGTACTGTGTCAAAATACACTGATGACAAAGTGCTATCATAATGTGGTGGTATTTAGATACAGTGTGTCTGTGTATAAAACATTCAGTTCTGTTAAAAAAAATATCTTTCATTGATGACATGATAACTCACCAACATAGTGGGTCTGCACCAGCGGATCCATGTGAAATATGCGAAGCCCATCCTCTGTGGCACAGGCGAAGTATTCTTTTAAGGAGATTATAGAAAATATTTCATTGCTGCGGCTAACTCATTATCTTACAGAACATTTCTCAGAACAACAGATCTGGTGGGTTCTTCATAAGTGAAGTGGTCAGACTGTTTGTCCCATTTTCATGGCAAGGTGGTAGGGTGACCATAATATTGTGAACCGAAAACAGGACATCCAACTAATACTATGAACTGAAAACAGGACATCCAACTAATACTATGAACTGAAAACAGGACATCCAACTAATACTATTTTTTTTAAAAAACAGGACATCCCAAGCTAGTCAGTTAATTTCCACCCCTCCCCCACCCACAGTTCTTGAATTTCGTTTTAATCATTAAGGAACTAATATATTTTAAGAACATGAGAATATACAGGCCTATAATTAATATTAATAAATACTGATTAATTAATATTAAAACTTGTTTCTGTAATTGGACTGCATGGCTTGTGGATATTCTTGTGAAGAAATGGTTTTTAAATAGAAATTATGACATATTTTCTCATTAGCCGGCAACATACTGAAATCATTAAAAGTACATAAAACTATGAAATCTAATAAAGTCTACAGATAAAACTATAAGTGTATGTTCTATTCTCAAGCTTATTCCTAGATATAGTTTTGAGGGAAATTTAAGAGAATGCAGGAATAAGAGTTGGAGGATAGTTTTGACAGCTGAAAATGCAACTAATTTACAACAACTGCTAGATATTGGTGGGGCGGAGAGTGCTAAGAAAAGACTTTCATTGAATATTAAGGAAACGGAAGTATTAGTTACATCAAAGAAGAAGATAACTCCACGTTGTGATATGTCAGTTGAAGGAAAAAAACTTAACCAAGTCAATAAATTCAAATATCTGGGAACAACCATATTGTCAGATGGAAAATGTGTGACATAGATTAAAAGCAGACTAGGTCAAGCAAAAGCTGCATTTCAGAAAATGAAAAATATCTTATGCAATAAATCGCTCTCATTTAATGTCAGAAAGAGGGTGCTAAAATGTTACATAGAACCTGTTCTGCTGTATGGCAGCAAATCTTGAAATGTCACTGAACAAATTAAGAAGATTTTGGAAGCAACAGAGATGTGGTTTCTGAGAAAATGTTATGAATACCTTGGACAGCCAGAGTAACTAACAACTGCTTGAAAGAAGCGAATGAAAGTAGATCTCTATATACAACAATAGGAAAGAGACAAACACTGTTCTTTGGCCACATAATGAGAAGAGAGACATTGGAGAACATCGTGACAACTGGAAAGATCACTGGAAAAAAGGGGTAAAAGCAGACCAAGAGAGAGATGATGCTGGATGGGCTGAAACAATGGCATGGAGGGATATCATCAAGAGAGCTGTTCCAGGCAACCAGGGATCGTGATCTGTGGAGACGCATGAGTGCCTACGTCACTTGGCAGGGCACATGATGATGATGATTCTTATAATTGTTAAAAAAACGAAACAATTTATGTCTTTTTTTTTGGAGTAGTTGTGGGATGGCCATGACATGCCAATTGGGACAGTCCTAGTGAAAACCACAATGGAACCCTACTGTCCGGAAAAAGGGAAAAATTTAAACAAAAAAAATACACTTATTATTAAAAATACTTATTCCACAATACAGAAGTGAAGAAGTCAAATTTCTTATAGTTTTAAAGAGTCCTTCCTCTTCAGCTTTGTGAATTATCATAAGTGTCCTGGCTTGAGATCCAGGGAAACCCCCCCCCCCCCTCCTCCACCAATTATTATCTCATCTGATTGTATCCACATTCAACCAACATAATGTCTCATCTAAAGGTCTGGCTTTTTTTATGCCGAAAAGAGGGTGGCTGTGCCAAGATTGTTTATATCTGCTGTCTGATCATATATCTCTGTCTCTCTGACCACAACAAACCGTTGCCCGAGTTCTTCAGGTTTGACAGATGACATCCAGATGATGTAGAAACCCATTGATTGTAAAGAGTGGAGCTGAATGCACAGTTACAAAACAGAGAAGAGACTAAACTGACTGAGCAGTGCAGAAACAAAGGCAAGCGTGCGTAGTAGCCTAACCTTGGTCCTGGTTCAGTTTGACACTAAGCACGCCTCTCCAGGCCATCATGTCCATAACCTCCGCAACTCTGGCAATCACGGAGAAACACCATTCACCTGGCAAGGATGACAAGGACTTAACAATGAAATAAGGCAGAAGTTTATAACAATGGTTTTGTTTGAATTTTACAACAGTAACAACATTTTTCTTCTTTCTCCTTAGGTTTCATCGGTTGTCAACTCTGGCAGAAGGTTCTACTTGCTCGTTGACTTCTTGAATTTGGTCTTGTTCCAGAACTTGAGGATTTCTGGCATTACTGTTTTACTGATCTGGACTATTTGTATGCAGAATGTTGTTTCCACACTACTCAGGCATCTGAACTTTGACTTTGAAAGAAACATCTTCATTAGTTGCCTATTAGTTGTTATTTTAGTTTATTACCCCCCCCCCCCCCCCCCCAAAAAAAAAACCAGGGAAATTAAAACGGTCTGAATTCTACAATAATAATAAAAGTTTAATCTCTCAAAAAACATTTAGGTTAGAGACAAACTCCTTTTGATAGCAACAACATCCTAACAGCAATTAGAGAAGAGGAGCACCTACAATTAGAGAAGAGGAGCTCCAACAATTAGAAAAAAGGAGCACCAACAATTAGAGAAGAGGAGCACCAACAATTAGAGAAGAGGAGCAAAAACATAGTCATTTAATTTGAAGTGGCTTAACACTATCATAGCAATGGGAGGAACACTCATATTATCATAACAAATAATGGAGCACTAACATTGTTATAATAATTAAAGGATGCACTAACAACAATATGAGGCAGAGATAAATAAAATGGTGCAGACATGGGGCTAGTAGCACGGTGTGCCAAAGGATATGAATTTTTGGCAGCAGTTGGTTGAGGGACTGTACTCCATGGATAAAGTGCGGAAGCAGAAGCATTTTGAGAATGTGCATAGTTATTGTGGCAAGCAGTGAATGTAAAATATGGACCATTTTACAGTCAAGACTTTTGAACTCAAACTTTGTTATACTTCATGCTCACTAGGTTTTTATAATAACTGCACAGCAGTGACCTACATTTTATATCAGCTGGACAGCTGGAACTTTCTTAATATTCTGCAAATCAAAAAAGAGAAGAAATTACTGATATTTTACAAGGTATGAACCCTGAAGAACTCTAGCTCATAAACCACATCATGTCTTGTAAACATGAATATTCTGGCCACATTAAATATGGCAGTGTCTTAGAAAGAACAGTAATGGTACATAAGTATCAAGGCTTGCCTGCTTGTGTACCCCACCAGATCATCAAACAAGCGATAAACACTCGGTGGCACAAAGTGCCACCATGCAGATGAGGAACACCAGTGTTCAACCGGTATTGCTACAATTGTGGCCAGGCTATATTCAGGGCCCCCAGCAAAAGCCAGCGTGGGGCTTCAACAAACAAAAATTGCATCCCACAAGGGGACGACTTGGTAAATGAAGTATCCCAGACTAAGGGACAGCTTTTGACCAGCCACCATGGAGGTGGACACAACATGCAAGACACTTTGTGCAAAAAAATACATCAGGTGGGAAGAACTATAAATTACTGAATCACTGATAGTATTCCCATCAGGCTGTGATGAGAGTGATGTTCTACAAAGGTAAAGTAACAAACTACTGATGAGTATCTTCACTTATGAACTAAAATCTAACGGTGGATTATAGATGGGCACTACCTAACTGCAGAACTCCCTGTTGTCAGTGAATATTATAACCATAAGCCGCCACTGCTTCAATGCCATAAATGAGATAATAATCAACATACTACAGCAATCAGTGCCTTTCAGTACTATAACTTAGTCCTGTTATTTCTGTTTCAAACATAAAGAGAAAAATAACTTGTCTAAAGAGTCTTAATCTGCTAACAAGTGTGACCAAACATGATATCAGTAGGAAGAATCAAACAGGTCACCTACAGGAACAGCCACTTTATAACTACAACATCTAACTTAACGTTTCACTAACTTTTACTACAAGAGACTGAACACTTCTGGGCATAAAAAACCTACCTTTTTAAAATGAAAGAATTTTAGTAAAATTATTGATGCCGAAAATATACCCTAACAGGGCCTCAGTCACGTGTTAATCTGAGGGCTTCCGATGACTACCGCCACCACTGAGAGTATCTCCCACGCCGCTACGCCTGGCATGGAGCGGGGCTAAACTAGATAGCTGGGACTCACGAGCAAATAAAATGAAGGAAGCTGCAGGAGATGCGGTAGCTGCTGCTCATGAGTCCCAGCCGTCTAGTTTAGCCCTGCCCCACTCTGCACGTAGCGGCGTGGGAGATACTCTCTGCGGTGGCGGTAGTCGCCAGAAGTCCACAGTTTAAGTCGCTGGAAGTCAACAATTTACATGTGACTGAGGTCCTGTTAGGGTATATTTTTGGCCTCGATAATTTGGGACTGTTATTCAGAGGATAGCCAAATTATCTAACCATTCATCGTACAATTTCTATCCTAATAAGAACCCCAAAATGTGTGAACAAGACAATTTGTCAAATAATAATAAAAATTACCTACATTCATAAATATATAATTACACAATTGTCTTATACTTATACATATATAGTCTGAGAACCTAATTAACACTTTATATTCCAATTGTAATAATTATAACCCACCCCAAAGATTAAACATATATATATTATTACCTACTACTTAGCTTACAACTACCACTGACTGTTGGGTTGGTGTTCTGATTGCAACAAACACATATTGTTTTAGCTTAGCACTACCAAATTCTGAATCGCAAGATTTAAAAAAAAGTTCACCGTTACAGACAAGGAAATATTAGCAACAAAATGATAGCAAATCAAACAGAAATGCCAATCAGTTCAACGAGACTGGAGCACTAAAGTAAAAGATCAGCTGGGTTCATGACTCCACACCACTGGCTGTGTATAGTGTATGACACAGTTCTGTACGTAATCCTAATCGCAGTAAAGTCACTAGATTTGACAAACTGGAGCCAAATCCGCAATATTTAGTCACATTTATACCCACAGACGGTTGATTCGGATATATGGTAATAGTGTGTGGCTACTTACCCAGGTAGGATTGTTTTGGAGGAGAGAAACAAGAAGCAGAAAGTGACAGTACATCTCCCCCCGACTCCCATACGTTCTTTTGTTGTTTTCGGTAAATAAACAAAGTCACGTGACCCGAGTCTGCCAGCTGGCACTTGGAATGCAATCTGCGGCCAAAATATGAATCTTTTTCTTTTTTCATTGCTCAGAAATATGAAATAAATGTTTTTGGATTATGTATCTTACTGTTGTCTATTGCATGAGGTATCTTTTTGTTCACACACTGCTCATTGAAGCTTAACTTTCAATCTTGTTTGGTTATGTTGAATGGTTTGTAGCAAGTAGTCATATTCGTTTATTCGTAGTAGTCAAGGAATATGCACTCTGTAAAGTTTTGTTTTCTCTCTCTCTCTCTCTATCTCTCTCTCTCTCTCTCTCTCTCTCTCTCTCACACACACACACACACACACACACGCACACTCAATAGCTGTATTTAAATGTTAACACATATCCCAACCCTCCCCCCACACACACACACACACAGACACACACACATATAAATATATATATATATATATATATATATATATATATATATATATATATATATATATATATATATATATATATATGGTAGCAAATGTCATAATCTTACAATATGACTGACTGAGACAGTGCAATGAATATGCTTATCGTCTGGAAAAACGAAAAGGTGTTAATCATCATTTAACAGTTCATTATCAAATCATTGACATACCGTGCTATATATACATCGAGTATACTATTGTTGACAACTTTTAAGATGGAGAGTTCGGCTTAAAGCTGTCTTCCTTTCTGTTGTCCAGATGTTGACACCTGTTTCTTTTTCATTGATTTTTGCTTTTTCAACTGATGTCTGTGAATATTCTATACTGCTTTAGCAAAATTTATCCCAAAGCTGAAAAGGAAATTAGGTAAGCTGAGACCAAGA
>CAJHNH020000336.1:22500-100000 GCA_905116865.2 Candidula unifasciata | reverse complement strand
ATATATATATATATATATATATATATATTCCTTCTTTTTTCTTTCTTTTTTCAGGTCTATGTATCATGGAACATCTAAGAGTGCAAATTGTTAGTTTATTTCGTGGCGTAGTTTTGTTACAATTTATATGAACTACAAATTTTGGAATAGTTCTTAGAAACTGTTATTTATCAATCTTCCTCATATTGCTCATTGGCTTGAGCTTGCCCCTCTTATGTGCTTTTTATGAGTGCCAGTCTTGTAACCAGATTAAAACTGTTTTCTTTTTCTAGGTTAATTTCTGTCATCGGCCTAGTTTTCACCAGTCGTGATTGTGTTGCATTTCTTGCAGACACACATGTGGTTTGGTCTCATGCACTGTGTTACTAGCGGCCATCCTTTGTGATGGATTTAAGAGGTGATTGTCTACACAACCATCTGCTTCTTTTGTTCCTGATTGCTGTTTGTGAATGCCTTAGAAGACTAACTTTCAAGCCTAATGTATATTTCCACACCATCTTACCCCTAGAACAATTTACGTCACGTAGACTGTGGCGGAGCTCACCTTTTCCTCTTTAAGTTCCGAATCTAACCGTATGCAAGACCAGCACTGACATTTCTATTCTGCAGAAAAGCATGGTCAGGTGTAACCAGATTATGATTCAGAACATCACATGTAGGTTACCTGTTAGGCTGTGTTTGTCAAATTTTCTCTTTGGGTTTTTTGAATATTTTTATTTTTTATTTTTAACTTATCACCAGAGGAACTTTTATTATATATGGACTGGCTGTCCTGAAGTTTGATCTTAGTGTTGAGTAAACCATTGTGAGAAATGAACTAAACACACAAGCCATTTGTACTTCTTTCATTTTTGCAAATCAGTTTTCGCACATTATATATCTATTTAACTATACACACGTAACATGTAATTACAAATAACACTAAAGACAACACTAGGTAATTTATTTTTACTTCAGTAAAGGTTGCGACAATTTTATTCAATTGAATCAAATATAAGCATTTGAGGTGCTAAAGAATCACAAAGTTAGGAATGGAAATGTTAAAAGTATGTTCTTGAAGGCTGCAAACAGTAATGTCCACAAGCAAAACCCCACCAAAGAAAATAATTTACAAATAACAAAAAAGAAATTGAAAATGTGACTAACTTTGAACACTTTGACTTAATAATAAACAAGAACGGGGGTGGACGGTTTAGTAGAAGTCAGAATAGAACTGGCCATCAGTGAGTTGGCTAGTTTGAAAGCTGAGAACATTACACTAGCAAATAACTAAGGTAATAATTTTGAGAACATAGATCTTTCCAGTGACAAAGAAATTTAAAAAGACATTGCAAAACTAACTTTAGCATTGTTTTGCTGTTTGTGATTTCACTAGGCAATTTTACGTTCAGTAGTTTGCCATTGCTGACTGAACTATCGTATCTCAGTAACCAATGTGGAAACCACCGCAAGGCGGCATGCTGCCAATCGCCCACATTTGGAACCGACCCTGGAGTTACAAAGCGCGTTCTCAAATTTAAGCTACAGATACAGGTAGTAACTAGATCTAGGCTTGTAATGAACTATCGGGGCTTTTAGATGTGGGTTCAAGGGCCTATTGGAGGAGCAGGGGGGCAGGGGATGATGCCTATTGGATAAGGCGTCTGAATTCGGATCAGAAGATTGCGAATTCGTATCTCGCCGTGGTAGAATTTTTGACTTTCGGTCAAAATGGACGCTATTCTCAGCCACTGTTTTAAGCCGTGGCAACTATTTTGCTTCTGCCAGACGGTGGCCGTTGCATTTTTTGCTCCATTTGTAGACTGAAAGGATATAGTTTCGTCGCCTAGCTTCTGAGCTGAGTGCATGGCGTGACACTGTGAGCTGCGGATTTTATTTGGAATGTTTTTCGACTGTGACCAACGTGGTGGTGTGAAATGTAGATTCAGAAAATGGCGCGATTCCTATGGTTGCAATATTGGTGGTGCCAGTATGTGATGAAAATCAATCGCGTGTGCAACTGCTGATCTGTTGGTGACTTCTGCTACCATCCATGATGAACTCCATTTTTAATGTCAGACTGTTTGTGTTAGCACTTCTGATGGCTACCGTATGCTTTTAATGCGTGTGTATGCTAGTTATGCTAAAAAAAAAAAGCAGTCAGTCAATCTTTACACAAGGGGCTGTGATAAACATTCAATGTGTTTTTTGTTGGCACAGGAGCGGAGCAACTATGGGGTTAACCGTTTGCTATGAAGTTGAAACTGAGATTACCATCATCATCATGTAGCAGGTCCTTTGCAGAACGTCGCTCTCATCACAGTCTGCCTGAAAGGAACTTGGTCTCTCGCCAGCTCTCCCACCTCATGAACTTTCACACTCAAGAAGTCACTTATATCCTGTGCCCATCTTCGTGTTGGTCGGCCCCTGCCCCTCTTTCCCGGTAACATGCCTTCTGCTGTAATTTTTTCCAATCCGACGAGGCGCTTGATATGACCAAAATATTTCATTTTTCGAGAGAGGGTACTTTTTATTAGCCAATCTTCCTTGATGTTCAGATCTTTTAAGATGTCAATATTTCTCATCTTCTTTGTCCAAGATATTCTGAGAATCTTTCTATAGCATTTCAGCTCAAAAGCCCCTATTCTCTTTCTCAAGGACTGAGAGATAGCCCACGACTCACATCCGTATGAAGCCACAGGGAAGATGCATGCTCTCAAAATTCTAATTTTTATCTCCTTGCTAGTGCTTAACCACAGATTTTTAAGGCTGTTCAATCTTTGCATTGCTATGGCCATCTTCCTTTTAATTTCTGTCGAACAGTCTCCATTGTTGTTTATTATAGAGCCCAGATATTCAAAGTTTGTGACATTTTCAATTTCTTCATCATTTATTGTTATTTTTGGGTGACAGCCAGTTTTATATGTGGACATTATTTTCGTTTTCTTTAAATTCAAGAACAGTTTTGATCTTCACTGTGCTTTTGGACAGACAGTATTAATTTGTCTATTTCCTTTACGCTGTTCGAAAGGAGGACTGTGTCATATGCGTAGCGGAGTTCCGAAATAGGGTTGCCACAAATTTTGAGCGGATCATAACTATCACAAGTCTGGTCATTTTTCACATTTCTCATTATATTTTCTGCGTATATATTAAATAGGTATGGTGAGAGAATGCACCTCTGTCCCACCCTCTTTTGCACCTCGAATCAATCAGATGTATCACCAGCTGTTCCGATGGCTGCTTGTTGTTCATGATAAAGATTTTCAATTACATGCACTAAATGCGCTGGAAACAACATATTTTTCATAACAGTCCACAGTTTTTCGTTAAGATTACCAGATTACCAGCTCCTAACAATCACCCTGCAAACAGCGACTAATTACGAGTTTGCTGAATTAGGCTTGGCCAGATACAATCTCATACACTATGACTACTTCAAGTCACAAACCAAGAAACTCTAGGCAGACAGTATGATAACCAAGAGAAGATGGAAATGGCTTGGCCAGTTATGAGAATGAATCCTGACATACCTGCGAAAACAAAATTCACATGGATACTAGAGGAAAAGAAAAAAAAAGGGGGGGGGAAGGGGCGCCGAAAAACAATATGGAAGCGAACGATGGAAAGTGACCTGAGTGCGGCATCTTTGACATGGAAAACTGCCCTGAAGATTGCACAGGACAGGAAAGCATGGAATGTCCTCTCTGAAGCCTCATGTGCCACTAGGCATAACAAGCACTGATAATGATGATAAATTAGGTTAATTTTGACGGACATACACCTTTATTACCGACGTGATTTAAGCTGCAGCAAAATATGCCAATTGTCCTTGCAACGGTTCACGTAGAAAGAGAAGGAACTTGGATGTTAACCAATAATTGTTCTAATACCACAGAGAAAACGGGTAAATAGTGACAATTTATAAGATCTGACCATGGAAGTGAACTGGCTCATAACAGCATCACGTCTTGAAAACGAAACACTTCGACATTATTAGTGGGCTAGAAAGAACAGTAACTGATTGCTTGTTTCCTGTGAGAGGAGGCAGCGTCAACTAGCACGACGGTAGGCACTTGATGATGTTACACACTGTATGACAGAAAGTAAAGTAAACGACCCTTTTCTACGCCTTGAGGCGTATTAGGTATGTAGGGCTAGACCTATATTTTATAGACCGAAAGAAACTTAGTGGATCACGTGGTCAGTATCACACCGGCCGCCTTTACTTTCCAAGATTGTACCTGGTACCCACTCAAAGCTTGGTCGATCTGAGGGCCAGGGTCATTTCTGAAAAAAAAAATCAGGACCCAAACCCATGACCTTTCGATCCGCAGGCGAGCGTCTAGCCGCTAGACCACGGCGGCTTTCCTGTATGACAGTACATAGATAAATGTCTGTACTGCCTGCATTTATCTGGATAAGGATTGAACATCACAGCATTAATGGCAAACCCATTTTAGCCCCATTTTCCTCCTCAACAGCCAGCGAAGAGTACTGATGATAGTATCCGTTGTAAACTGGTTAGCTACTCGTCTTGCCTTTCCCCTAAGTCTCCGGTGGCGCCCAGAGCCCTCAGACAGTTCTTGCTTCATGATCCTCTCCAGATTTGAGTTTTCGATACCGTCCATGTTACTTCGTCCTACATGCGAGAGATCACATCTGTCTTATGTAGTGCAGAACATCCTCTAAATGTGGCCAGTCCAGCCACCCTATCTTTCTGACCATTCTCAAACACGCCTGCGTGGGCCGGACAATACCACCTCTCACCAACTGCGACCTATGGATTGATGCGATCCACTTGATACGATGATTTTGTATTAACCACTTGTAAGGCAGGGAACCGCCGTGGTGTAGTGGGTAGATACTGGCCACGTCACCCTCCAAGTGCCGATTGGTCTATACAATTTAGGTCTTGGCCTACATGCGCAATACACATAAAAGTGTAGAAAAGGATGGGTAGACACCATCATTATCTCTAGGTCAATCTCAGCGCTTAATGTTGCGCGTTCTGTAAAACAAACTGCTTGATTCATTTGCTTGCCCTCCGCTACCACTAATCACTACCAGCTAATAATCAATTTACACCAAAAAAAAAAAAAACCCCCTAACGAAGTCAGGTCTCAAGATAGGCCCTTGATCACTTTTTATCATGTGGATCTTTCACAGCAGTCAGACTGATCTGGGAACTGCATCTGATGAGGTCAGTTTCAGATGTAGCTTGAGAAGCATCCAGCCCGCCTTTGTTGACAACGCTGATGCTTGGCTTGATAGTTGTCTCTAGCGTTGAACATTGCGATCTTCTAGAACTGTTCTTTCGGCCTCTGAATCTATGGACAACATTTGGAAGAGATTGTGTGAGGCAATTCATCAATGCTATTATACAAACATTTATTTGTAAATAAAATATTTGATTAGATTGTGTCAGATATGTCAGCTCTGTTGCTAAGTCGATGCGAACGCTTTGCTTCGTAATGCCGGGATGCCAGGCTCGATCCCAGCTGCGGGCAATGCGCCTTGAGTTGGTTTCGACAGTGGTATCAAGAAAGCCGACCTTCCAGGAAGCAATGGCAAACTACTGGATGTAAAATGCCTAGAAAAACCACACAACAGCCAGGGGCTGTTAGGGTTGGTTCTGCCACGTCCTGTAAAGGATACGCAACTAACTTTTTTGTGTCAGATATTCATATTTGTGGAAAAGTAATGAAGAAGATTATGGCAGACAATCATTCATTATATCGACATAGAGTTCAGGACTGACATACTGTTAGATAATTTGCAACGTGAAACTATATTCTGTCATATTCTCATCATCATGTAGCAGGTCCTTTGCAGAACGTCGCTCTCATCACAGTCTGCCTGAAAGAAACTCGGTCTCTCGCCAGTTCTTCCGCCTCATCAACTTTCATACTTAAGGAGTCACTTATATCCTGTGCCCATCTTCGTGTCGGTCGGCCCCTGCTCCTCCTTCCTGGTACCATGCCTTCTGCTATAATTTTTTCCAATCGGTTGTGGCGCTTGATATGACCAAAATATTTCAGCTTCCGAGAAACGATGCTGTTTATTAGCCAATATTCTTTGATGTTCAGATCTTTTGAGACGTCAGTATTTCTCCTCTTCTTTGACCAAGATATTATGAGAATCTTTCTATAGCATTTCCGCTCAAAAGCCCCTATTCTCTTTCTTAAGGATCGAGAGAGAGAGAGTCCATGACTCACACCCGTATGTAGCCACAGGGAAGATGCATGCTCTCAAAATTCGAATTTTTATCTCCTTGCTGGTGCTTAAGCATAGACTTTTAAGTCTGTTCAATCTGTGTATTAGTATGGCTATCCCCCTTTTAATTTCTGTTGAACAGTCTCCATTGCTGTTTATTATAGAGCCCAGATATTCAAAGTTTGTGACATTTTCAATTTCTTTATTATTTATTGTTATTTTTGGGTGACAGCCAGTTTTATCTGTGGACATTATTTTCGTTTTTGTCACATACTAGAGACATATTTACGTAATTTTTTTTTAAATTTGTTCAAGCCCGTAACTGTATCGGGCAAGATTTCACAATATCCATGGATGTAGACACTGAATGTGATAGTTGAGTAACATCAAGATTTCATGCCCACCTGGACCGCAGTGACCCCCTGGTTGAGTAACATCAAGATTTCATGCCCACCTGGACCGCAGTGACCCCCTGGTTGAGTAACATCAAGATTTCATGCCCACCTGGACCGCAGTGACCCCCTAGCTGAGTAACATCAATATTTCATGCCCACATGGACCGCAGTGACCCCCTAGCTGAGTAACATCAATATTTCATGCCCACCTGGACCGCAGTGACCCCCTAGTTGAGTAACATCAAGATTTCATGCCCACCTGGACCGCAGTGACCCCCTAGTCCAGGTCTAGAAGTGGTGATAAGCAGCAGCTAAGCAAATTTGGCTCCAAGAGCAATATTGTAGGGCAACTACGGTAGACTCGGAACACGCAATACATGCCATATATCAGAGATTTATACTGACTGACACACAGGTTGATGAAAAAATAAAAGATTATTAAGTGGTAGAAGACACAGAGGAAGATCCAATACCCCGAATGTGACTTGTTGCATCACACGTACCGTAGTCGTATCTGGCATGATCAGCTGTTAAATTGTGTCGTCTAGCATAGAAATTCTAGCACTCGGATATTGCCAAGGCTCTGTGTATTCCTAATTAAACGTCGCATATTGTCGACACTTATGGTTCTAGTAGTCAAGTGGTTAACAATTTGTCGACCGCATCCTCGTCACAATCTTACCTACTAACACAGTCACTGATTTGAGTGTCACACTGTATCATGTTTTGATTGCCTAACTTGAGTGTTCCCGCTACAGGTCAGCTATCGGACCCTTCCTTTAATGCGTTGAAAGTAGAGCATCCTCCACTCACGTGGGTGTGATGACTAAACGTGAGACCTTCTTTCCAGAAGCATTCACAAAAAACCTTCATGAGCATTGACCCAAGAAGAAAATAATTTGACTACAGTTTGAACTGTGACTCCGAAAATATCTCAGAGACACCGTGACAGTGCCCATTCTAATTCTCATGCACTTGAACTCACGACCTTTGGATTCGCAGGCCTGCGTCTAGCCGCTGCACCATGGATGTTTCCTTGTTGATGTTTACAGTAACATAATCTTCCCCAGCGCTGCCCACATGCATGTTCGCAAACGGCAAAAGTTAGATGCATTGAAAAGAAGGGTTGTATGGCAACTTCCACACCCTTACCCTCGAAACCTTTTCTACGAAGACAAAATAAACACTGATGGGCCCGACTGCTATGACATCATGGTCACACATACTGGGATTCGAAACTGCTGCCTCCAAAGGGTGACAGCGCCTCGCTTCACGATCAAGTGACACGCACGGTCAAACTAGACACGTTGACTCTAGTTAATCAATCAGTCGATTTATTGAATAACCAATCCATCATTAATCATAACAAACAGCTCTAACTTGATCTAGCACTGCCACCACCAGCCCCCTACCACTGCTGTCTTGGAATAAACATGACAAAACGGTAGACTGCTGCTGGCAGTTCTTACATTCATTGGATGCATTTGGCATTTAGTGTGCAAACAATGACAAGTTGTTTAACCGATCTCAGATTGACTGGTCAAAGGTTAGTGTTATTTGAGTTCACTGCAGCATGGGGCCACGGTCACATCCGGAACATTTATCGCCCTGTTTACTACAGCAAATGCCATGACATTTCAAAGTTATCTGGAATCGGATGGCTTTGATCTTGAACAGGCAAAAATACTGTGTTTTTGTTTGATCTTGTCGTAGGTTCTGCTACGTTACCTCCGTTCTTATGAATGTTTCCTTTAATGAGGCATGCTACCTGGCTGACGCTTTGAACTTAATGAACTTAAGCTGTTGCTGAGACTCTCCCGAGACAGTTATTCTAAAGTGCGAAAATTCCGAAACCAGTAAACGCGTAAAAACAATCATAACAACTACACGCATGCCGTTCATATTACATTCTTTTATCATTTTGCATTACCTCTAAATCTGCATTGTTTTCAGTCTTATCAGTGTAAATCAATGCCAGCAAAAAAAGTGCGTTACAAACCGGTGATATGTATTCAGGAAGTTTAGCCAGCATGAACAGTTTTACAATTAAGTAATCAGGCTGATCTTATTATGGCTAAAACAAAAGTGCCATCTATGAAGCAAAGCATGCAATTCAAAGAGGATCCCTTCATCTATAAACAGACAACAAACAAGCAGCCATTTTGTTGACCTAGTCAGAGGTGCATTGTTACGTAATTAGCATTTAGCTAAAAGATCATATTAAATTTTGTTTGAAACTCAGAAAAAGCGCCATTGCGACAACTTTGTGGAGATAATTATTTATCTCGTGCACAAATTTTCAGATGATTCAAAAGTAGCGTGGAAATGATTACTAATGCAACTAACTCTGAAAGCCCAATTTCTGTTCGTAATGAGGAACTGGTTTCAAAAGTCAGAGAATGGACATAAGAAGATCGTTTCTTGACCTGTGAGGATAAATGGCAGTGGTGTTAATAGAGAGATAGCAGATGAATTTGGTGTTAATAAAGAGACCATTCGTTAAAAAAAATTAAGTGGCGGATTCGGCAAGAAAAAAAGTGTCATAGGGCTAGTGTTATGGTAATAGTCTGGGCGAGTGTCATAGTGAGAGTCTAGGCGAGTGTCAGCTGAGAGTCTGGGCGAGTGTCATGGTTAGAGTTTAGGCTATGTGTTATGGTTAGAGTGTGTTGCGAGTGACATTCCAAGAATCTGGGCAAGTCTCACTGTAAGAGTTTGGGCGAGTACCATGTTGATAGTCTGGGCGAGTATCATGGTAGGAGTTTGGGAGAGTGTCATGGTGAGAGTTTAGGCAAGTGTCATGATGAGAGAGAGTCTGGGTGAGTGTCATCGTGAGAGTCTGGGTGGGTGTCATTGTGAGAGTTTAAACGAGAATCACGGCGAAAGTTTGGGTGTGTCATGGTAAGAGTCTGGGCGAGTGTCAGAGTGAAAGTCTGGGTGGGTGTCATTGTGAGAATTTAGGCAAGTGCCAATGTGAGAAACAGAAATTGGGCGTCCAGGTCTAGTGGCATTAGTAATAATTTCCAAACCACTTTTGAAAAGTGAATACCAGCTGAAAATCTGTGCACGAGATAAACAATTATCCCCGTAAACTTGTCACATCAATTTAACTCTCGCAATGGCGCTTTTTATGAGTTTTAAACATAATTCAATGTTAGCTTTTTGTGTGTGTGGTCCATGCTGATTACGTAAAAATGCACCTCTGACTAGGTTGTTGTCTGCTTATAGGGCGGCGATGAAAGGTTGCTAGATCGTAGACGAAGGTTGCCCCTTTGGATTCCATGCTTTGGTTCATAGATGGCATTTTTGTCTTGGCCATAATAAAATCAGCCTGATTACTAAATTGTTGGACCGTGTAGGAGACTGATAACCAATGAGACCTGACCTGTATGTCCGATGCATTGGCATTGGGATCGCGTAGACCCAGAGAAATGCTCACATATATCGGTCAGGTTAGTACAGAGACACATGTACCATATCAATTGGAAGTTCGCTTTATCCTCTCAAAACTAAGAACAACCCAGAGTAGTGAGCCTGATTAGTACTTCACATCTTTAAGGTAAATTAGAAAGCTACTGGCACCATTAGTATCGGAACTCTTCGCTGGCTGCGGAAGATGGGGACGGAGCGCTTATGGGAATTCCCGGAGTGCTGTTAAGTCGGTTCTTGAATTAAATCAAATCAAATTAGGGTAAATTAGGATGTGATCTGGTCATAACCCATCAGAGAACATAGGAGTTTCATGAAGTTGAGCTCAATTTAGCAACTGTTGATCTACTTGTTTGAGGCATGTCGTTGTCAACAGACTCCAACTCAGTACCCAGAGAGAATTCACAATGATGACAGAATTTGTTGTAGAGCTATGTCTCATCGTTGCAAGTTGTTTTTCTTCTGGTCTAAGACAGTGTACATCATGGCTTTTCAACTGTTGGCCCGCGGATCAAATCCTTCAAACTGTGCAGGCCAGGATATTTTTTTCAAGGATGCATTAATTTATACACATCTGGGTCTAGTGTCATATTCTGGATGTGTCAATGGTGTAAAGAGGATCATTTGCCTACAACCACACACACACACCCTTAACTGTATATATAACATCGTCAGTTGATATATGTGACATCAACAAATAGCATCACTAACACCCTCAACTCAACAATATGAACTAGCAAACATGGATTGTCTAATATTTAGACAGGGAATAATGAGTTAGTTGACTCACCTGGCCACAAGATGAACAAAACCATTACGGAAGGTTTGGTTCATGGCGCCATAGACCATCGGGTTGATGGCGCTGTGCGAGTACATCAGGCTGATGGCCGAGAAGTACACATCCTCGTACCAGGCCGGCGGCTGAGGACAGAGGTCATCGTTTCATGTACATGTGCATTCTCATCTAGCTAGGTTTCTACATTATCTGTCTGACCTGTCTGCCTACATGCATGCAAACACATAGATTATATACATCTATACATAAATACATACATACAAACATCCATCCATCCATCCATCCATCCATCCATCCATCCATCCATCCATCCATCCATCCATCCATCCATCCATCCATCCATCCATCCATCCATCCATCCATCCATCCATCCATCCATCCATCCATCCATCCATCCATCCATCCATCCATCCATCCATCCATCCATCCATCCATCCATCCATTCATCTATCTATCCATCCATCCATACATACATCCATACATACATACATACATACATACATACATACATACATACATACATACATACATACATACATACATACATACATACATACATACATACATACATACATACATACATACATACATACATAGATACATACATTCATACATACATTCATCCATCCATCCATCCATCCATCCATCCATCCATCCATCCATCCATCCATCCATCCATCCATCCATCCATCCATCCATCCATCCATCCATCCATCCATCCATCCATCCATCCATCCATCCATCCATCCATCCATACATACATACATACATACATACATACATACATACATACATACATACATACATACATACATACATACATACATACATACATACATACATACATACATACATACAAACATATATACATACATACATACATACATACTACATACATACAAACATATATACATATAAACATACATGTTAACTGGCATTGTTGTTTAAATACGATCTTTCTGTTGCTATCATTTTTGTTAAAATAGGATTTCTCTGTTGTTTGGCATTTTTGTTGAAATATGGTAAAATATAATCTCTCTGTTGTCTTGAAATGCAGTGTCAACGGCCTCAGTGAAAGCCTCTTGTTTATGATATCTGTCCACTGATTTGATGTCAGTTCAGTTTGTTCAAAATACATAAACTGCTTGGCATTTTTGTACAAATATCATCTCTCTGGTGCTTGTTTGTGTATGTGTGTGTGTGCACGCGCGAGCGCTCGTGCGCGGCTTTTCTGGTTAAAATATGACTTCACTTGTGTGTGGCATTTTTGTTAAAATGTAATCTTTATGTTGCTGGCATTTATGTTAAAATATGATCTCTCTTTTGCTTGACATTTATGTTAACATATGATCTCTCTGTTGCTGGCATTAATGTTAAAATATGATGTCTCTGTTGGTTGACATTTATGTTAAAATGTGATCTCTCTGTTGCTTGGCTTTTTTGTTAAAATATGATCTGTTTGATGCTTGGCGTCTTTTTGTTTGTGTTAAAATATGATCTCTCTGTCTCATGTTCCGTCTTCTATCAGTGCTTCTCTGACCGTCCCGTGTTCCTGCTTGACCCTACTTACCATGGCACGGGTGTCCTTGTAGGCTTGGTAAATCGTGCTCACTTGGAACGGTATGGTGCAGACCATGAACGTGACCAGGAGAACAAACATCATGATCACAACCTGCAGTCACAAAAAAACCACATAACTTTAAAAATGACAACCTGACGCTACCGAATCAAAAAATCGCATCCGTTAACATCGGGATGACAGCCTGGCGATACCATATAAGATCATGACATCGGGATGACAGCCTGGCGTTACCATATAAGGTCATAACATCGGAATGATAGCTTGGCGATACCATATAAGGTCATGACATCGGGATGACAGCCTGGCGATACCATATAAGGTCATGACATCGGGATGACAGCCTGGCGTTACCATAAAAAGACATGCCATGTACATAAAAAATTGGCGTCAAGAAGAAGCGACATGACATCATTCAATTCAATTTAACCTATTTCATATGTATACAGGTATTCAACTTCTTTTTTCGCGTTCACTGGCTATAAATTCCGGTGTAACTTTCTAATTGTTCGCCTACTTCTGGACTTCACTCTTGTCCCAAATCTTATTTGTATGGCACTCCACGCTTCTCGGCATCATGTTAGTAGGCACTCCACGCTTCTCAGCATCATGTTAGTAGGCACTCCACGCTTCTCAGCATCATGTTAGTAGGCACTCCACGCTCCCAGCATCATGTTAGTAGGCACTCCACGCTTCTCAGCATCATGTTAGTAGGCACTCCACTCTTCTCAGCATCATGTTAGTAGGCACTCCACGCTTTTCAGCATTATGTTAGTAGGCACTCCACGCTTCTCAGCATTATGTTAGTAGGCACTCCACGCTTCTCAGCATTATGTTAGTAGGCACTTTACGCTTCTCAGCACCATGTTAGTAGGCACTCCACGCTTCTCAGCATGATGTTAGTAGGCACTCCACGCTTCTCAGCATCATATTAGTAGGCACTCCACGCTTCTCAGCATTATGTTATTAGGCACTCCACGCTTCTCAGCATCATGTTAGTAGGCACTCCACGCCTCTCAGCAAGGTAAAGAAAGGTTTACTTTTCACTCATTTAATCTAATCGCTTTTATATTTATGTATTTTAGTATTGGACAGAGTTGACAATATTTTTAACAACCTTATCAATGTATAATTTGCCTTTTGCCCCCTTGGGAATGTTTTAATGTCTCCATTTATTTTTTATAAGCAAATTCTTTTCTTTTTTTTTTTTTAAAGTATCCAGAAACCATGAGTTGTTAAGCCTGTGGCTCGGTACTCTGGATATCGCAACCCTTCGGCCTTGATTTCAAGAAAGATACCGTAAATCTGCGAGAAATGTGGCTTTTCTGCCTACCCCCGGGCATGAACCTGGACCACAAGGAGTTCGTCACCGGATCACCGCGCAGATTTAGCAAACTGTGCAAGCGGATCCGGGCAGAGTATATACATCCAGGAAACTGGAATGGATTAAGAAAGTATATCTCAGTACGCCTGTATTCGCTTCCAAAAATAGTTTCGATATGTGTGTCCCTTTCGCTTGTAAATTCCGAGCTTGTCACCAGCCATTTTACTTGATCTGGTATTGCTATAGAGCCTTGGATTGTTCCGTAAACACATGTAATGAAACATTTGTGAAATAGACACCGACTGTTTATACGCAAGTTAAGGAGCATTCAAGCTTTCGTAACCCAAACCTCACTTGCATCCTTACATTTCTCTCGACTCCCCATTCCCCTCCCCTTTTTTCATTCTTTTGATAAAAAATATGGGTTATTTATGTTGTCGTCCTATTGTGGCTTATTCTACTACAAGCCTCCTAAACATTTTTGATCCTAGAGCGTGTCTCAGTGAATATCTGACTGCACAGTTGTGAGTCTGTATGAATGCCTGACTACACAGTTTTGAGTTTACATGAATGCCTGCCTGCACAGCTTTGTAAAAGTAAAAAGTAAAGATCCCTCATCACGCCTTAAGGCGCATCGGGTATATGGGAAGAGCGCCCATATTTTTCAGACCAATATGCACAAGGAGTGTAATGTGGTCAGCATTACGCCGGCAGTCTTTACTTACCCAGGACAGCCATCATGGTAACTATTTTAGGCTGGGTCTGTCTGAATGTCTGACTGCACAGTTTTGAGTCAATATAAATGTCTGACTTCACAGTTTTGAGCCTGTATGAATGTCTAACTTCACAGTGTTTAGTCGATATGAATGTCTGACTCCACAGTTTTGAGCCGATATGAATGTCTGACTTTACAGTTTTTAGTCTAAATAAATGCCTTACTTCACAGTTTTGAGTCTGTATGAATGTCTGACTGTACAGTTTTAAGTCGATATAATGCCTGACTGCACAGTTTTGAGTCTGTATGAATGTCTGACTGTACAGTTTTAAGCGATATGAGTGTCTGACTGCACAACTTTGAGTCTATATGAATGTCTGACTGCACAGTTTTGAGTCTGTTTGATTATCTGACTGCACAGTTTTGAGTCTTAATGAATATCTGACTGTACAGTTTTTAGTCTGTATCAATGTCTGTCTGCACAGTTTTGAGTCTATATAAATATCTGACTGCACAGTTTTGAGCACAGGGCTGCGCCCTAATGAGTGTGAGGAATTTGACTGCTACGAAAAGGAAGACTCACCCTCTTGGTGGAACGCTGTTGCACTGCAGACATGCTGAGGCTTCCGTTGTGTGAGAGGCGGCCAAACTGTAGTCGCTGGATGATCACCGAGTACATGATGGTCATTAGGAGCATGGGCAGCCAGTTGAGGGCCACAAGCACTGGAGTCCAGTAGTATTGTTCAGCGGTCTTTCCCCCGTCACATTTTCCGTCAGGTTTCACCCTCATCTGTCACAAAGACAGGGCACAATTAGTTGTCACAGTTAAATCAGATATATTGTCACAGACACAGAGGACAGTTAGTTATCACAGTTACACCAGATATATTGTCACAGATACAGGGGACAGTTAGTACAGTGACACCAGATATATTGTCACAGATACAGGGGACAGTTAGTTATCACAGTTACTCCAGATATATTGTTACAGACACATGTGACAGTTAGTTATCACAGTTACACCAGATATATTGTCACAGATACAAAAGACAGTTGGTACAGTGACATCAGATATATTGTCACAGATACAGGGGACAGTTAGTTATCACAGTGACACCAGATATATTGTCACAGATACAGGGGACAGTTAGTACAGTGACACCATATATTTTGCCACATATACAGGGGACAGTTAGTACAGTGACACCAGATATATTGCCACATATACAGGGGACAGGTAGTTGGTACAGTTACACCAGATATATTCTTTCCTAATACAGTCTCTACTAGTTCTAGTCTTACACTATCTCAGCCCACTGACTCTCCGGCCATTCTATTTCACCACTGGTTGTTGTCTTACACCATCCCTGCCCCGTCACACTCCAGCCATTTTCTCCTCACCAGTCTCCACTGGTTTTTGTCTTACACCACCCCAAACCCGTTACTCACCGGCCACTGTTCTGTACAGAAGGTCTCTAGGTAGTTGGCCCATTTCCTCTCATTGTATTTATAATACAACGTGGGCGGGACAGCAATGGCAGCTCCTAGCGTCCAGATGATTGCCACCACGACCTTAACCTTGCGCTGTGTGACCCTGGCCTTGAGAGGAAAGACGATGGCGAAGAACCGGTCACCGGCGATCGCTATCATGGTGAAGGACATTGTGCACATTGCGCAAACTGAAATGCAAATATCAGCTTTTATTATGACTGGATTACAAATTAGGTTTTAGTTATTGTTTCAATCACACACACACACACACACACACACACACTCACACACACACACATATACACACATATGTACACACACCCATATATATATATATATATATATATATATATATATATATATATATATATATATGTGTGTGTGTGTGTGTGTGTGTGTGTGGTTGTTGCTACTGGTTTATTTTTTATAGCTGTTTTTTGTGTGTGTGTGTGTGTGTGCTTTTATCTTACATTGGAACTTAACAAACAAACGCCCAGTCTTCCTGTCATTTGCCATCGCTAGTAGCTCATGTATGTTATTCTGAACCTTAATCCCGTCTGTCCTTAATTATCGTTTTGTATTTTTTTTTTAAATTTCGCTTCTATTTCTGGTAGCTCTGTTAATCAGTTCTGTCCCAGTTGTTAATTAAAACCATCTTATTCTGATAGTCAAGGAGATACACAAAAACTAATTATGACATGTATTGCATAGGTATGTAGTTTTCAAAGTAACGCTTTTACAAAATTCGTAAGAAAAAATGTAAAGGACCCTTTTCCACGCCTTTAGGCGTATAGGGCATGTAGGGCTTGACCTATATTTTATAGATTACCGGCACAAGATGGGTGATGTGGTCAGCATCACGCCGGCCGCCTCTACTTCCTGGAACTGCACCCAGTACCAAGGCTGGGTCGACCTAGGAGCCAAGGTCACTTTTTAAGAGAAGTCCGGCTCCGCCAGGGAGCGAACCCACGACCTTCCGATTCGCGGTGCGCGACTGTCCGCTCTGCCACGGCGACTCCCTGGTACAAAATAAGAACTGTAAATTATATAGTTTTAGAACCCAGTTATGTATTTTCAGGTTTTATGGTATATCATTTGAATATATGACAGTGCAAGTTGAAGAACCATTAAAGGTATGGAATAAAACAAATATGCTCCAGGAATATTATGGAAACACAAGTGTGATTAATTCAAAAATAGTGAAGAATAAAACAAAAATGTCTTGGTAACCACTAGTTATAAGACCAAGAGTGGTAAATATGGCAATTTAGGAAACGAGGACGTCCAAGGAAGACTCTAAAACGAACGTTGATGAGAGAGGCCAAAGATGCTGGGATAGATTCCGTCTATTTAATCGAAGTGATTGCACATAATGGAGAAATAGACTGCGAGCCCTATGTGAAAAAAAATGCCGCAACAGGACAATGAATGAATGAACAAATGAAAGAATGTCCTGGTTGTTATAATAAATTACTATGTTTCAGCTTTTACAAGATTCCACTATTTCTGAATTACTACATCGACATTCAGTGTCCTAGCTGTTAAATTCACCTGCTATTTCGCAGTTTTGACGTCGACCGGCATTTTATGCAGAAATTCCATGTCATTGAAGTTTAGGAACAGAATTATCATATGCTAGTTAATAGTTAATCGAACGATTATCCTTATTGCATATCGGACAACCCCATAAGCGCTCGGATTCCATCTTCAGTAGATACGCCTGCGTGTAGCGACTGAAAACGCCGGTTCTACGTTGGTTTCCTATTCTTCTTTGGCCACCTGGATAGTGTTCATGTTTGGCAACACCTCTTTTGACCTGAAGTTCTTGTAGTGTTTTAAGTGTTGCTAATTCAAGGTCGTCTCCTGAATCGTCCACTCGTCCTGCCTTCTTGAGACCATTGAGTTGTCAGCTCGGCCCACTGATTTTCCTGTACTCACCTTAGCCCTGCCAGCAAGCCAATCCGCTCTTTCATTCCTTCTCACCCAGGAGTGTCCTGGCACACAAATAAAACTAATTCCTTTCAGACGAGATTTCACCAGCGACTCCAACCATTTTCTTTGAATCCATCCTGTTCCTATCTTCTTAAGCAAGCTCATGGAATCACGTAAAAAGCACGCATGGGAAAACTACTGTGCCTCTAGCCACGTCATTGCCTCCATGGTCAAACTGCTTGTAGTTGAGGGGGGAAAATCCAGCTTTCTTCTTTTATAGTTTCCATTGAAACATAACCGTGAAAGCTCATGAACTTTGTACGCGTCGAATGGCGGATCCGTCATTGTAGATAAATGCACCTTTCTTAGCAGCATTTTCAAGAATGAAGGCTTACCCTGCTGCCACAGCCACCAACAGGCCTTGTTGTTTGCAATGTACACCCAGTTTTATGCAGACTGAAAAGGGTATACCTAACTCTGCTGGCATTCGTATCCTTTCCTCGTCATGTTCTATGAACTCAATTGAACAAATTTGTTGAATAATTTCCTCAGCCTGACCCACCTAAAATTTTTCTCTTGTTAACCTGCTACCCGTCTTCCCGCGAATCTCACTGCGCAATGGATGGTGTGTATCGGCACTTACACCCAGATGTACACATCCTCAGCAGATCACTGTTCTCAAATGCATGGTTGGAAGATCAAGGAGGTAACGCATCGCTCTGCATGTTGTATTTTTAGTGCATCTAAGTATTTGCGCATGGTCTTATTTTGTATCCGATTTAGTCTGTCTATCTGTGTACTGCTAAGAGTCAGAATTGCCAGAGCGTACTCAGGTACAGAAAAGATCAGACCCTGGTATAAGAAATATAGGTGGAGTTGCTCACAGTTTGCAGCAGCCATAATCCTTAACGCCGTCAAACCTCCCTTTGCCTTCATTATTACGTGGATCACTTCCTCATAAAAATCAAAATTATGGTCAAAACACACTCCTAAAGACCTTATTGAAATAGTTCTCTCCATGATATCCGAACATAGTAGGTCTTAATGGGTTTATAAAATGGTTATTCAACGAAAAGCATGTAACACTTGACTTTGACACCTTGACGACCGCTCCGGCTTCATCTCACCACCTCCACCTGCTTATGCGATTAAGTTTTGTCTGAAGGCCCTTGGCAACCTGCTCCCTGTCTCTACATTGAGGGTACTTCAAAACATCATTAGGATACAACAGTGTCCTGTCCGGTTCCATGCTCTGCTCACCTGGTGAACATGTTGAAAAGTATCAGGGGAAAAGGTGAACCTTGCGGCAGACTGGGGTGTATGGCTATGGTTCAGATGCCCAGCTGTCGCATTTAAACAACATCTTCCATTTGAAGAGAGCCGATGAAATAAAACTTGTGAGAAAAGCTGAGATCAAGAAACTGACGAATCAAGAAGTCAAATGGTACCTTGTTTTACACATCCTCAAGATCAATTGCAGCAGCACAACTTTTTATCACCGAGTGGAATTCCTCATAAACGGCAAATACAAAGATCACTGCATTCCCCCGGGACTCTGTGTTTGGGCGATATCCCCTCATGGTGGGTAGGAGGAGGCCTAACTGCTCAAGATGACATGCTATTTTCTTGGTAACAATCGTTTCCAACAGCTTGTCAGTTGTATTCTGCGTTGTGATTGCACTGTAGCCCTGTATCGTTGTGTGGTCTTTACCACAGCTAATGTATCAAATAACTATGCAGCCACTCTTCATCGATGGTTGCATCAAATAACTGTGCAGCTACTCTTCCTTGATTGTCGCACTTTCAATACCGCTGTTGCAAAAATTCGCCAATTACTCCAGCTCTTTTGTCAGGAGGCTGAAAAATGTCTACTTATCGGATGCCATCTGGACCCGCTGCACTGTTTTGCCTCCCTTAACACAGCCCTGATTTCACCTACACGCACACAATATTTTTCCTCCATGTCGTGGGCATTACGAATACCTGAAACATGTGTTCTGGCAACTTGGCACTTGTGTCGTTTTTATCACTCTGCTCAAGGTAGCGAGCTAGCAGAGCCATTTCTTTCTGCTCGACAGTTTCGTGCCATTTGAGGTCACCACTCTGGAAGTCTGGAATGCATTCGCTTTTAGATGCCGTATTCATGCTTCTATGCAAGCGCCAGAACAATTTTAGTTATTTGTCTTTGCACATTATCAAAAAGGACTTCGTCCACTTCTCATTTTTAGCAATTTTAGCCAGAGATTGGAAACAAGCAGTCTTCTCATCAACAGTTAAATGTGGTCAGGTAGAGCAGTTTTGCATTTCTCTTCTTCTCATGCTGCCACAGTTTGAGGGTTCGGCGCTTATCCAAGCTTTCTGCACCTCGTTTTTCCACCTGGAGGTTGTATCCAGTTTTTCTTCCTAAAGGTTTGTGTTTTACACTTTCACGTCGGATTGTACCCAAGATGTCTAGACCTGTTGTGTCGTACCTAACGGTTTCCACCTTAAGTCTGGTAGTCTGGTAGTCTTAGTTTCAGCTTCATAGCAAACGGGTCGCCCCATCTTTGCTCTGCTCCTGTGCCAGCGAAAAACACCCAGAATGTTTATCACAGTCCCTTGTGGAAAGATTGACAGACTGCTGTCTCAGCATATCTAGCATACACTCGCATTAAAGCATATGGTAGCCATCCGAAGTGCTAACACAAACAGTCCAACATTAGAAATGCAGTTCATCATTGATGATAGCAGAACTTGTCGCCAACAGATCAGCAGTTTCCCACGCGATCAATTGTAATCACACACGGGCACCGCCAACATTGACGACCGGCATCGCGCCATTTTCTGAATCTACAATTCACACCACGTTGGTCACAGTCGAAAAAACATTCCAAATGCAATCCGCAGCTCACAGGGTCACGCCATGCATTCAACTCAGAAGCTGGGCGACGAAACTATATCCAGTCTACAAATGGAGCAAACATACTTCGGCCACCGTCCGGCAGAAGCAAAAAATTTGCCTCCGCTCCGACACAGCGCCGCTGTCTAGCGTCCATTTTAAGCGGAAGTCCACCTTAAGCTTATGTCTGCTCGATCTGCTTGACTCCACCAGTATGCAGCAGGGAAGAGCATCACTGTCGTGCTGCCCTAGGACACTCCATCGACACACGGACATGAGCGGAGGAGATACCAATGTGAGATCAATTGCACTGTCTTTACATCCCCGAGTCGGCTTGTCAGTCTGGTGACACAGCCGTTGTTGATCCATTCAAGGTTGGTGAGTTCAAGCGCACATTTGAACTCCTCTCCTTGAGTTAAAGAAGAAACATTTCTCAATAACTTTCTCTTAGCATTGAAATCTCATTGTCCCATCAAGACATGACTACTTCCAACACCCTTATGCTGTTTGTTGCGTACAATCATAGTCCCAAATTGTGCCTTTTGTAAAAACAGCTGCATGAAGCTTTTCGTAGCATTCCATCGCCAATGCGCGTCTCCTGCAGGCCATGATATCTGATTTGTACACTTGATTATCGATAATCGCTCCAAGTTGTCTGATGCTTGCACAGTTTCAATATATAATCGAAGGTTGTTGAGGCCTACACGGACGAATCTGAGCCTAGTTCTTCCGCGCTCCCATGTCTATGTTTTCTGCAGCGCTGTCCTCGCATAACTCTGCGGGTCTTACTTGTCCGGCCAAAAACAACAGTTTTCCCCTATGATGACACCAGATACGTCAAAACCATTGAACTCTTTGAACATATATTCAGTATGGTTTCAGCTCAGATGCACGAAACTCCTTAGCATCAACGAAAATCTTTCAAAAATGGACTTCCATTGCTACTTTTGCATCACCCTATAAACAATGAAAGAATTCCATTTTCGTTATGCGTTGTTGGTGGCGGTTAAAAAACACAACAATGACCGCTGCCATTTTGTCCTGGAAGTGTATCACAGGCTGTATAGAGCCAGTTTTAACATACAATTGTGAATTCTGGACAATTTAAAAAAAAAAAAAAAAAACAAGTTAAAGAATATCTTGAGTCCTCAGAAAATGTGATTTTACAGAAGAATCCTTAGAACTCACTGGACAGCTAAAAAGAGCAACCCGGATGTTTTGAAATAGGCAAGAGCTCGCAGACAACTTATCACAAACATTTTTGGTAACGTTTTTTTACAGCCTTTTCTGATAGCATTTTCTTTTATTTAGATCATGCTCTCTCTCCTTAAGATTCTCAGGATGTATATGGTCTTGCTGGCATATTCATCTACAGCAAATCCGTCATACCTATTTCGTTCCTGGTTGAATTGAAATTCATGCCCTTGCTATTCGTATAATTACTGCTACTACTATCTGTATTTGTCGGCTCTGTGGCTAAGTCGATGCAAACGCTTCGTAATGCCGGGATGCCGGGTCCGATCCCAGCTGCGGGCCATGCGCCTTGTGTTGGTTTCGACAGTGGTATCAAGAAAGCCGACCGTCCAGGAAGCAATGGCAGCCTACTGGACGTAAATTTGCATAGAAAAACCACACAACAGCCAGGTGCTGTTGAGGTTGGTTCTGCAACTATCTGTATTTACCACGTTTATTTATCGCTGTGTAGACAAAAGGTTCGTGAGCCTGGGGGTTTAGCGCCGCAAGGCTAGTGATGCCGCAACTGACTTTGCAGGCTATTATTATTAATTTCGCTTCCGATAGAAAAACGTCATCACCTTACCCGTGGTCGAACCTCCGTCTCCTGCATGAGAGTCCGACGTTGTAACTACTGGGCCAGCTTTGCTCACTCATCATCATCATCCTTTGCGTGCCGTTTGACGTCACATAGGGAGCACATTGGATTCCTCCACACCCCTCTATTGTGAAATGGAGTTCAGCCCAGCGTTCTGAGGTTTCGTTATAATGTTTTTTTTTTTTAATGTTTCCATTGGACGACCTCTTTTTCTGAGACCGTTTGTTTCTAACTTTAGTCTTGTTGTGTAATTCTTTTGATAATTTCGTCTCAAAATGTGCCCAGTATATCCACACCTTCTTTGTCTTACTTCAGTTTATACTGGTATTTGTCCAGGTAATTTCTTATCTCTTCTCTTTAAAAAAAAAAAAAAAACTTAAAAAAAAATGAATCCCATTTTATGTACAAGATGTTTCTCAGGCTTTTTTTTTTTTAATTTATTGAACTTTTGTTCCCTATCCTTGGTAGTTCTCCAACTTTCGCTAGCCTATTTTAGAATTGAAATAACGTTAGAATTGAAGAATCATAGTTTGGTCTTTAAAAATGTCTAACCTGGAACTCCATATTTTGTTGAAGCTTTTAAAGACTGGTGTTGCTTTGCCAATCCGTATCATACATTTCTTTTGTTGTATCTCACCGAGTGTCAACATTGCAACCCAAACATATGAATGGTCCATTACTTTTATTAGTTTGTTCTCTAGCTTGACATCTACTTGATTTAATGCTGGAATCTTTATTATATTTTCTTTCTCATAACTTATTTGTAGTCCTAGTTTTGATGCTGTAGACGACAAATTGTTTATTTATTTTTATTTTTTGCACGTCTTTGTTATTTATTTTTCTATGTATGTCTTTGTTATTTTTTTATTACAGACTCTTCTCGTGTAGGGTCCGGGGCTTCATTGTGGGAAAAAACAAGAGTTGACCCACTGCCTCCCCAACAAGCATGTCGTAGGAGCAAGCCACTTTGAAGTAGGATTGCATGTGCTATAGAGACAATGAGCCAGCTATTTTAGTAGTAGAGGAAAGAAGAAAAAGAAGAGCATTGGTATTATGTTTTATAATGATTAAAGCACGTACACACACACACACACACACACACACACACACACACACACACACACACAAATATATATTTATATACATAAATAATAAAGAAATTGAAAATGTCACAAATTTTTAATATCTAGGCTCTATAATAAACAGCAATTGATACTGTTTGATAGAAATTAAAAGAATGACCATAGCAATGCAAAGATTAAACAGCCTAAAAAGTATACGGTTAGGCACCAGCAAGGAGATCAAAATTAGAATTTTGAGAGCATGCATCTTCCCCGAAGCTACATACGGATGTGAATCATGGACTATCTCGCAGTCCTTGAGAAAGAGAAAAGGGGCTTTTGAGCCGAAAAGCTTTAGAAAGATTCTTAGAATATCTTGGACAAAGAAGAGGAGAAATACTGACATCTTGAAAGATCTGAACATCAACCATAAAGATTGGCTAATAAACAACATTCTGTCTCGAAAGCTGAAATATGTTGGTCATATTAAGCACCACAGCAGATTAGGAAAACAAAAATAGCGGAAGGCATGGTACCAGGAAGGAGGGGTAGGGGCTGACGGGACACGAAGATGAGCACAGGATATAAGTGACTCCCTAATTATGAAAGTACATGAGGCGGGAGAGCTGACGAGAGACCAAGTTTTCTTTTAGGCAGACCGTGATGAGAGCGACGTTCTGCAAAGAACCAACTACGTGATGATGATGACGATGATGATGATATATTTACACACACATATATGGCCCATGCTAGCAATTGAACTCTATGTTCCTTATCACTGAAGACTGTCCGTTCCATTTATCTCAGGACAGAATCCATTGTTGTCTCACAGAACGTACTCAGACAAACAAAAGAACCCACGACTGCCGTGTTTGTGTTTCCAATTTCACACGTACTCAAACTCTCAGATGTATGTACTCTCTTACTAACGACGTGAACAATAGCACCATGTACAAACAGTCCTTTTGTCTAGCATCCCTACTTTTTCCTCTGAGAAAATCACTGATCAGACACAATCATGTTTGTTAATTATTTAAAAAATGCACTTTTCTTGGCAGATTTTTTGCTTGCCTGAAAGTTGCACAAACACAAGAAGGCGTTGTCCCAGGCTGTGCACTCATGCGAGGAAACCAACCTTTTCCAGGCCTTGAAGTGGGATGAGTTTATTAAATTAGGTTTACAACTGTACACATGATTTGGTCTGTATCACGTTAGGTGTTTTTGCTACCCAGAACTTTCCTTTTTAACAGTTTTAGTTTGGGTAGACCTAGAAGTTCCGATCAATCCCCCCCCCCCCCGACCCCTCGCGCCCCGCCTAGGTTGTTTCCAGTATCTTCTAGTTATATATGAACAGGTCCGACGTAGAATCCCTGGTGGTGTTAACTCCTGGAGTCCCAGACAAGTGTTAATTTAACTCATTTTATCGTAAGGATTTGTTACTTTAATTAACATATGTTTGTGTCTGAAGGAATTTAAATAACAACACCATTCGTGTCATGGTACTGAGGCAGTTAAATCAACGTATTACATGAAATTCAGGTGTGCGAGTTAACGAGCAGGCTGATAAATTAGCTGCTGACGCGCATCTGGGGGGGGGGGGTGAGATACTTAATGATAAGGTGAAGGCACTTTGGGATCCAGTAGAGTGTGTTGGAGAAAAAAAAAGGGGGAGGGGGGTGTAAACATTCTGGAAGCTATTCAACACTCAGGGGGAAGCAGAGGCAGACTTTTAATCAGATTGCAACTGGCACTATTAACATGACGACTCTTCCCTGGCTACTGACGAAGTGGGTGGAACACGAGTTTGAATGTCTCGAATGCAATGATATCAATTCTTGATTCATTTATTTATTCAGTCAATTTATCGTTTCTTGGTGATGTCCCCGGGTCGGTTCTGGGACCTCATTTTGTGAGGAAAATGAATAGACCCATTGCTCCTTATCACGCATGTTATAAAAGGCGACAAATTAAGGATTTGCTGAAATCTGACGTTTTGGACCGAAAGGTGCAGATGTCACACCCTAGTTGTAAACCACAACACGACCAGCCAACAGTGCTGTTAATGGCGAACGCAGAAGAAAAAGAAACATTTTACGATGGTTTTTTGTGCAAATTGTTTAACCTTTTTGGCTGTTGGTAATAAACAACGATTTACTGCTGCTTTTCGACTGCTCTCAATTGAATTGCTTCTGTTTCTGATGCAGCCATTCAATAATCGTCAGGCATTGCCCGTTGATTCTAGGATACTCCCATACCTACAAATTAATTATGTTCCAAACAACGGGATAAGTGTGCCTGCCTCCCTTCCCCCCTCCCCCCCCCCCACCCCATGTCAATTCCAGTCCACGCGTAAAAGACTGTGCTACCTGTTAGGTTTACACTGCACACCTTTGAGTTTTTACTTTATACGCATACTATGTATTTTGTTATACCAACTTAACATGCTTTGTTTATGGGAAAGAAAATACAATAGGCGTGTGAAAGATGTGTGCTTGACAGAGCCGAATGTAAGACACGCCTGCATACTCAATTTGTAACCTTTACAATATAGAGAAAGCTCCTTGGTTCATTCACAGTAGCCAGAACACACATTTCCCAGAAACAGGAAGAAAAATTTACCTCGATGAATCACTGGGGAACGTTTATTGTAGATAAAGACAGGTGAATGTTCACAGTAAAGAAACACATGGGGAAAGTCAGACACGGAGAAACAACTGGGAAAGTTTGCCATGAAGACACACTAGGGAGTGTCTACACCGGAGAAACATTTGGAACGTTTGCCTTAGAGAAACACAAAGGAAAAATTTACCATGTAGAAACGCAGAGGAAAGTTTTACATTGGAGAAACACTGAGGGAAAGTTTACCTTGTACAAACACGTTGAACTTGCAGAGAAAGGCTCCGAGGACCCATCCCGATGTGATGTTTTTCACCAGGTAGATCCAGGTGGGCAAACAAGCAATCATCAAGTCAGAAACTGCCAGATTAATGATGTAATAATTTGTTGTTGTTCTCATCTTTTTCGAGAATATAACGATGACAATTATAAGTATGTTCCCAATGATTGCCAGCAAGGAGATGATTGACAGAAAGGAGCATTTAAGCGCCAATTCCCAGATGACAGGCGCCACCGTTGTATCTCCTGGATACGGGTAACGAGTGAAGTCAACATAGTTCATCGTGCACCCTTGTACTTTCATTTTCGAGCTACCTTGGGGTGGATCTTCAGTTGGAGCGGTGCCGGTGAAGTTTGCCATCGAGTCTGTTTGGTGTGGATGGCTTGTCACTGAAACACTGCCGTTCAAGGTTTCATTATTGTAGATTGTGAAATTGTCAGAGAATAACTGCAAGAGTCCATCGTCTGCAAGAATGACGTTCTCAAATGTGAAGGCATTCATCTGTGAATAGAAGAAAAACTATTGACTCTTTTAGTTGCAATCCACTAGACTAAAGAGGTATTAGACTGAATCTTCCCCGTGAATTCTAGCCATCGTATTATGTATAGTTATTTCGATTAAATTTGGTCAGAACGTACTTAAGAAACCTGGCGTCCCGGATACACAGTGGTCAAGTTGATTGCACAACTACGTTCATTACAAGTATTGTTTTATGATGATACCTTGCTGCTGCGTTCTTTATTTGTAGTGGTTACTGGGCAATCAAGGCTGCTACCTAAATAGATACAACTTTATGTTACTTTAATTTTGTTTCTTTTTGTCTCAATTGCGACATCTTCTTGATTTGTCATTAACTTTTTTTTTTCTTTCACAAATGATTTTTAATCCGAGCTTTAATGTTATTTTTACTAATTTAAATGTATTTTTCCGTTGGTCATTATGGTTATTATTTAACAGATAAATGCCATCTTCAAAAAAAAAAACATTCTCAAAAGTCATTAAAAAAAAAAAAAAAAAGGCATATAGACTACATACTTATTTCAGTTCAGTTTCTACTGCAAACCAATCAGTCAAACTATCATCAGTGCGTACTGCCTACCGTGAGCATTCATCGCTTTGATATTATCTTTACAGGTATATCAAAAGATTCCTGGATTATCAGTAATGCTGTCTTGTGAAATATATCAAAGGTCTCTGTAAAGTAAATTAAATAAAGGGTTGTGGTTTTCAACACATTCATCTATGATAAGTCTTAAAGTTATTATTCTTTTGTGGATTGCTCACAAATGTATAATCTGTCTCTTTGCACTTATAGTTATGCTTGGATATCTTAATAATGGTGACATTTGGTATATAAGTGCACTTGCTTTCTGACATCTGGTTTCTATTTCTCTGTCAATTCTACCATCTTTCGTGATCATACTTCCTGGTTATTTAAACTCTCAACTTGACGCAGACCAGAACTATTCATCTGTATGTATAGTGGGCCAGGTGTTCTACTAACTTGCATTGTTTCGGTTTTGTTTGCATTGATCTTCGTGTTGTATTTACTGCATGCTGAGTTTAACCTGTTAATGTGGTCTTGTGGTCTTCTTCAGGGTAGAACAAGCACTGGTCGTAAGCAAATAGTAGTTCGTTTAATGTGGGGGAATCGATTACTTCTTCTGATGTGTGTACTTCCTCATAATTATAAAGATCAACGTTGTCTGCATCAGAACTTGCTTCTTGCATAAACATAACAATAACTATTACTATTATCATCATTATTAATAGGCAAATAAATATAAAAATAATTCATTGTATATCTTCTTTGTCATTCGATCGCTTGAAATATATTATCTATATCTACAATGTTGTCTCTAGTATAAAATTCACAGTTTTGTTTTGCACCGGCGTTTCCCTTGGCCTTACTTCAAATAATATGAAATGTAAGAACAAATAGTTGTAAAAAGAATGTATATACATGGTTAAAGGGAGTTGCTTACTCTCCTTACCTAATTATGAGAGTGCGGGCCTTCAGAGACCTGAGTCCTCAGGTTTTCAGGGCCTCAGTGGAAAAGGAAGGGGGGGGGGGGGGGGGGGTCTTATAAAGACTGGTTAAAACATACTATTTTTTTTTTTACACTTTGATTTTTTTTGAATTTCTTAAACGTCCGTGTCATGTGTGAACGATTCTGAAGACTGAGAAGTGGCTGAGTTTTTGATTTTTTTCTTAGAAGGAATTGGAATTGGTGAGGAATTCTCGTACAAGAAAATTTACAGTAAACCAGACTCCAAATCTCTGTGAATTCTTGGCAAGTGAATGGTGGTCGTGTCTTTTTGTGTTAGCAGAAATCAAATTTGCACGCCACAAATAAGTAACATTATATTGCAAACTGCGACCTTTCGAATGTAGACTACTCACCTTTCTGTCTTGTTTTCTGAACAATAAAACAAATTGCCTGTTTCCTTTGACCTGTCCCGCGGCACCTAATTAAAAAAAAAAGTTGCAGATTTGCACCTGATCGATCACGAATCACTGAACTGGAGTAGCAGTATCAGATCCTTCTTAAGTAGTCTAATATAAAGAGAAGCGAAAGCCTAACTTTCACAATAAACAAAGTTTTTATGTAGCCTAGTTTTCAGTAGCACCCACTTGAACTGGTTCTAGGTCAAGAAGCTAAAGTCTAAGGTAATAGATGGTTCGCTTTAAAGTAATTATTTAAATAATAACACCATGGAACAGCATGTTCTGAACTAATAATCTGGATAGAGCGGGTAGGTGTAACAGTCAATCTTCTAAAGAGGAGTTTCAAAAGTATACTGTTTTTTTTTTTTTCCTTAATCAACAAATGTTAACATTAATCGTCTAGAGATTTCAAAAAGTATACCATTTCTTTGACTAAAAATGACAACAACTATCTTCTAATAAAGAGTTTCAAAAAGTTTACGCTTTCTCTGACTAACAAATGTTTACATCTCTAGTCTAAAGAAAATTGTCAAGAAGTAAACTGTTTCTTTGACTAAGAAATGAAGGCAGGAAGAGTTGTATGCCGTTGAAAGAGTATAGTAGCAGAGTTCCTATAATTATGCGTATAATTGTAAGGCTTGGTTCGGAATAATTAATGTCAATCAGAAACCGAGTCCTGATCTTGTCGCAAGGATAATTCAGAATAGCGTGAACACACCAATATAAGTAGGTTCGAGCAGAGAGGGAGAGGTGGCGTGTGAGGGAGTGGGCGAGAATGGTTAAGAGTACAAATTTATGAATGTAATGTTACGCGGGTTACTGGTAAACTGTGCGTAGGAGTCTAATACAAGGCCAATGACCTGGAGCGAGACATACTACAAAGGGCGTTAACAAGCGAGCCACAAAGATATAAGAAAAGGAAAATAAAGACATCAGTTTTTTTTTTCCTTAGAGTTGGCCTACTGTTGACTCTTGCAAAATGTTTTCATTATCTGTTCACATCTCGACTTTAGTCCTGTTTGAGAACTTGAGTTGTGAGCGCACTTCACTGTTACATATCTGGTTCATAGACTGTTGCTTCATAGCCTCGCAGGCGCATAAATACCTATTGCAAAGGAAAAGACACAAGTAAATGTGAACGTTACTCACCAGGACAAAGAAATGACGTCGTTCTCTACCACAAGCAGGTTCGTTAGTAACAGTAGAAGTAAAAAATTACATCCCATAGCAGCATACAGTTTTTGTGAACATATATTGTAATATTGACAGTAATAATTAATAAACTGACACAGATGAATAGCCGTAGCAAATATTATCGTTATTAAAAATACAGCATAGTCAGAAAGTAACATAAATGGTTAAAACTACATTACAGTTGATGCCCAAGCAATGAATGGAGAGGGACAGTACTGTTTCTAAATGTAGACACCAAGCAAGTTGAAAAAGTAGTGTCACGACCTATAAACGTGATGCGCTAGCTTGTGTTTCGGATGATTTATTGTGGGCCAAAAATTTAGTTGGAAAAAATCGAAGTTCCCTGTTGTAAATAAATATAAACCGGAAATGTTCAGTTTGCCTACTCATTTGAGTCGGACTGTGTAGAAGTAATAGACGGTGAGTGAACCACTCGTTGTGTCATATCTAACCTTTGTCTTCGTTCTATGGCTTTCATGAGTTCACTTTACACTGGAGCTGGACGAGTCGCCGCCCTTTATGACGTGTACAGGCAACCTAAGTGTCAACAGATATCATGAATGAGACTGCAAGAATCTGTGACTTTACACATTTTGTAACGTGCTGATAGGCTGTTTGCATGGTGACTGCTATAAGTTAATATTGTTTTCGTTGTCATTATTGTTGTTGTTATTGCTGATGTTGTTATTGTTGATGTTGTTGTTGTTTTTGTTGTTGGTTGTTCTTTTTCTTGTTCTTCTTCTTCTTCTTCTTCTTCTTCTTCTTCTTCTTCTTCTTCTTCTTCTTCTTCTTTTTCCTCTGCCTCCTCATTCTTCTTCTTCACTTTCTCCTTTTAGTCTCTTGTAGTTGATATATGAAATAGTGCCCCTGCTTAACTGTACTGACTTCTGCTTTTGTTGCAGGTACCCACTTATTGTGACATCCAAACTAACATAGAAAAAAGATGTCACTTAAACAAAAAAAATTAACACACATGGGAACTAAGGCTATTTTGTTTTTTGTTTTAAAAGTTAACTCTTAAGTCATTCACAAAACAAACACAAACACACAGACACACACATAGAGCGAGAGAGAGAGGGAGAGAGAGAAAGAGAGAGAATGAGAGAGAGAGAGAGAGAGAGAGAGAGAGAAGGGAGGGAAAGAGATTAGAGAGAAACAAACAGAAGATTGACGAAATTTTTAAACGTTTACGTAGTCATAACTTTACAGGATGTTGCAGAACCAACCACAGCATTTTTCTGGACGTAAACTTGCCTAGAAAACAACACACAACAACAACAACAACAACAACAAAAGAAAGAAACATGCTGTGATTGGTTCTGCAACGCCCTGTAAAGGATACGTAACTAACTAACGTAGTCATAATTACAGTTTGTCTGTGACACTAAAATCTAGGGAGTGACGTATTTTGTGGAACTAACCTTAGAACTGCATGGCATTACATTTCAAGTGTCTGAACTTTACGTTTGTGAGTTTTCTAGTAGAAGCTGAAGATCTGTTTAGGTACCCTCATCAGCTCTTGAGTAACATGATAAATGTGTCAAACCAGTTTAGTCAAGAATACCCCAGATAAACCAGTTTAGTTCGGTTTTCGTTATGTTTAGACAGACACAAGAAAACGGAATAGAAAAGTCTGGAAAACCTCTGTGGTAATTAAATTGTAGTGTGATGTAATCATTTCCATTTTCATAACTGAAAGTTAGTTGTTGATTAAAGTCAGTGACTTTAGAATACGCCAAAAGTTGTCAGTCTCACTGAGAAGACATCGAATTCTATAAAACAGACCAAATTGATTTATCGATACAGACTGTGAGTAAAATGTCAAAAAGCAACGGAAAGACTGTTTTAGACTTCGTTCAACTCTTTCAGTCCCAATCAACTCACCTTGCGTTTCTAATATAATATAATTTACCCACTGTCTGCTGTCACAGAAGAATGTTATATAATTCCTTATTGTCTGCATATTTTAGATCTTCTAGTGTCTATGCTGAAATTCCTAAGGACTAATTAACTACTGCTTTTAAACTGAACACTTTGGGTTGAATGAGTGAAAGTAACGACTGCTTGTGATTGAAATAGAGGTTCTGAACTAAAGAGAGGAATTACTGGATCTAGAACAAGCGGTTCATTTTAACTGCAACGAAAGATTATTGGAACTACATCGAGAGGACTTTTAAACTAATGAGATCCTTTTAACAACCAGGAGAGATTATTGGGTCTTGGGTTAGGTCACGAGACTTATCTTTTAACAACCAGGAGAGATTATTGGGTCTTGGGTTAGGTCACGAGACTTATCTTGCCTAAACCAAGCCTTCATGCGTATTGAGCATATACACCTAAAATTTTTTTTCTATAGACCAACATCACTCGTTGGTGAATGTGATCAACATTACCCCGCTCGCCTTTACTCCCCAGGCGTTTACACAGTACCCATTTTAGACTGAGTCGACCAAGGAGCTAAGATCATTTTTATTTTACAGTTGGTCTCCTTTCGGTTTTGAACACATTTCCTTAGGATCCGTTGGCGGGCGTCTAGTCGCTATACCATAGCGGCTCCTTTCTTCAACTATGCTCTGAGAAATGCAGTTTACATATGCTGATAAACAATCATAGAATTAGCATTAGTTATAATATAACATAGTGCATATCATATAATTAGCATTAGTTATATAATATAACATAGTACATATCATATAATTATCATTTGTTATAATTATAACATAGTGCATCTTCTGATGTCCAAGTCTTTCATGTATTGCAACGAATACCATTCAATAACTAAAAATTGATGTTTAATGTAATGTAGCGGACACAAGGAATTGATGTTTCGTACGTCATGTAACGTTTGATGTACGCACCAAATCAGGCTTCTTCTTAAGATATTTGTAATATACCAGAGACGGTATACGTTATAATGTATTTGCTTGTTTGTATTTGATCTATGCGTGGTTGATATACATTTTATAAACCTATTTTAGGATTATGTACGATGTTTATTCTTATTTCAAAGTTCTATGTCCATGAGGTTTTTCATAGACTACAACAAGGCAAGACTAAGTGCAACACCATAAACTGTGGCTTATAATGTGAGGCTTGGGATTTCCAAAACATATGGTGTACTTAATGGAATCTCTTTACCATGAACAACGAGCAGCGGTTAGAGTAGCTGGTGAAACATCTCAATGTTTTGAAGTACAGAAAGGAGTAAGGCACGGCTGCATTCTTTCTCCCTCCCTCTTTTACATAAATGCTGAAAATGTTATCAGAAACGCAATTAGAGATGAGGCATATGCGAGATTTAATCCACTAAAAATGGCAGGTGATCCTATCCCAGAACTCAGATATGCAGACGACACTGTTCTTGTTTTCAACAGTGTACAGTTTTTAGAAAAATCAATTCCGGCTGTCAAAAAGCACAGCCAAGAAATAAATCAATTTCCGAATTTGAAAAAAAAAAAAATTATGTCAAGTAAATTCAACACACCAACCACATATCACAATCGAAAATTAATAAATAGAAAATGTAACAGATTTACAATACTTGGGCTCTTAAGTTAACAATAGTGGCGACTGCTCGATAGAAGTCAAAAGAAGACTTGCTTTAGCAATGCAGAGAATAAACAGCATAAAGAATCTATGGCAAAGCGCTAGTAAGTAAATTTGTTATATTAAAAATCTTGAGATCATGCATTTTTCCTATGGCAACTTGCTATTGCGAGTCCTGGACTCTCACTCAGTCACTGAAGAAAAAGATTGGAAATTTTGAATAGAAATGTTATAGAAAAATTCTTAGAATACTATGGATCAAGAAGAGGAAAAACATATTCTAAATGAGTTGAACATAAGGGAGAACTGGCTCATAAAAAGCATCCTGTCCTGAAAGTTGAAGTATTTAGGCCACATCAGCTTGGAAAAGACGATGATGGAGGGTGCAGTTTGTGGAAGGCGAGGCAGAGGTCGACCACCGCGAAGATAGATACAGCACATTGAATAAACATTGGCTTTCAAATTACATGCAGCCGGAGAGCTGGCTAGGGTAAGGGATACTTTCATTCGTGCCGTGGAGAGAGCGACGTTCTGTAAAGGACTTGCTGATTGATGATGATGATGTCCATGAGGATGATAGCATTGGCAAATATTGACTGGTTCACGTCCAGATGGTCGTGCAATCAGTTGATCATGTTTATCAAGCGGGTCGCTGTCGACACTTGGGAGACAGCTGTTTCAAATATGGGTACACAAAACGGCCATCAACTGCAATATTGTCCTGCCTAGCAATCTATCTCTGTTTGTTCCTGTTACCTATGTCAGTGACAATCAATACCTGGCAATTTATTGCTCTTGTCAGTTCAGCTTATCATAGCCTTTCCTAGAGATCCCAGTTATTGATGTTATGTTATCGTGGATTGCTCCGAGCTGATTGTGGCCGTTATATTTGCTTTAATCTAGCGAATGCACTATGTGCAATCTACGGAGGGAATTACAAACATTGAAAGATCCTAAATGATTATATGTCTCTCAGCCTTGCTGGTTGAAGAAGAGGATTCGGGGTTTGCCCACATCTGATTCCCAACTGTTAATAACTTGTATATTTAACTGTACTAAAGTTCACTGACACAAATGACTAGTTAAAGTAAAACTCCATAAAACTGTAAGAACATTACCAACTATAACATTTATTTGGAATTGGAAAAGTCAAACTAAAAATCAGACTGGCTGTGGAGATAAAATTAGTTCCTGTAGGATAGTAGACCAATCTGTCCACTTAGCTGTAGCTCGGGTTCCTTTGGTCAGCTTCTAGCTAAGCCTCAGAGACACGTCAGGCATGTCGAATCTTCTAGTCTAGTCGAGACAATCGGGCATCTGCAGCTACGATGGAATTTACTTCTGGAACTTCCGCCTGGAACTACCACCTGGAACTAGAACAATAGAACAGTCCCTGTACAAGCAGTTTGGAAAGTTCTCACTGGGGACAACAGTACCTCCAGTCCTCATATACTGTTACACTACACGCACATATGAAGTATGGTAATCACAAGTGTTCACATTCTACTGGTATAGAATGGGAATGTATACAGAACATCAGTTTCATGAATACTTTCAAGTACAAGAGTCACACAATAAGAAAGGACATTAATCAGTGCGAATTGTTATGATGACTTTACACTAGTGAGGGGTTAACATGCTTACACACACAGTCACATTTCACAATAGATTCTTATGTCAACCACATGTGTTCACATCACAAAGAATGAGAATCAGGGAATGAGTTTACCTGGGCAGGAAACTCATAAAAGGTGCTTTGCACAGTTAAAAAAATAAATGAGATTGTCATATCTCCATTAATATAACTGGGTGCTAGGATAGATGTCAAAATACAATCATAGATGCCAATCTTTCACAGTATTAACATAAAATATACAACACTAACTCCAATTCAAAACTTAATCCATACGTGTGCTTAATCTAATCCAGCAGAGTTTTGAAGTTGGAAAGGGTGAAATATTATTATTACAATTGTAGGGCCACTTGCTGTGATACTGAAAATATATTCTTAGTAATGGGGAAATATATCTACAACAAAAATTATTACAAGCAACAGACCGTAATGCTTTGTATATAATACAATGAATAAGTAAGAAAGAGATTTTATTGGTAGGTTCTATTTTGTTACACTTAATACACATAAATCCACAGAGAGGCCCACACGCCATTTGCAGGTGATAGTTTCGATTCCAGGGACGGTAAACATAGCTTTCGATTTTTGTGTTGTCTAGTGTGTCCTTCTGTCATTCCTTGAGAAGCTACCGTCAACAAGAAACGACCTTCGTATTTTACTTCTCTGTAAACATTTTTTCGGTGATTAAAACTCTATCTTCTCTTGCAACGATTTTACTGTGTCACAAATATGAGCTCGGATTTGACGCAATTTGAACCATGGATTTTCTTTTCATTGGCTGTAATTTCTGATGAATAATGTAGTCAAAACAAACAAATAAATTTCTGGTTGTGAGTTTGTGGGGCGCCGAGGTTGGATGTTGTCTGTTTATGGTGGGTAATCAGCGTTAATCAGCAGAATTGTCGGCGTTAATGGTTCATTAGAAGAACGTGGACTGACACTGGTCACTGCCGTGCGATTGGATACAGGCAAAGTCCTGTCTGCGTAGGAAATAATTAAAGATTTTGTATCATACATATTGTTGGCATCTGTGGCTTAGACGCTGCCTACACACTGTGTAACTCGAAGGTGCTGGGCTCGATTCCAACTGAGGGAGATTTGGCAGCAGACCGCCTTACTTTAGTGTCGGCTTTGGTTTAAAAGCCAACCGTTTAGTTGGCATGGCAAACTACTGAACGTTAAATTAATTAGCGAATCACAAACAGTCACACAAAAATGCTGGGGCTGGTTTCTGCAACATCCTGTTCTTTGGGATTTCACAAAAAGAACCATGAAGACCGGCAAGCCGAAGGCAGTTATAACAGAAAATGAGTTAGTTGCGTATCCTTAGGGGACGTTGCAGAACCAACCCCTGCATTTATATATGCTTATATATTGCTCAAGTTGCTATACCATTGAGTGATGGCTTGTGTGCTCTAATGATTCCCAAAGCTATAACAGCGGGGTTGTGCCACTGGCAGGTTTAACCATGTCGGATGTCGGACAGGTGTTGAAAAGTATAGCTAGACCAAACAAGCACTCTGGTCTTTCAGGTTTTGGCGGGGAAGCAGTTGACAACTCATTACCCTCAAAACAAAACAAAACAAAGCAAAAGTACAGCAGAACTCCAATATTGGTTTTATCCGTTCCTGAGGAAAGGGCTAATGTCAAAGAAGTTTTTCCCATAGGAATCAACTAAAAAATACCGTCGTCTCTTTCTAGCCCCGAATTTGACCTAGACTCGTCACGATGACGTCAATCTATTGTAGGCCGATATAGATACACAAATAAATTTTTTTTTTTAACATTCTGAACGAAAACAATGGCAGTTGACTGGAAGGGGAGGCATCTTCTCTTATAACATCAGTTTATGTCACGTCTGGTAATTGATGTCTTGATGATTCGTCAGCACTTCCAGACGATTCGCCTGCACTTAAAAAAAAAAAAAATTATCCACAATTGTTTGTTATGTTCCTTTTGTTTTTACATGTTCCGAAAGTGTCCAAACACATCGTAATTAAATGAACTGATACGCCGAGTAACAATGGCGTTGTTTGAATGCAACTTCTCGATGAAAACCTGCATTTTGCCCAAGTGAACAGCCATTCCATAATTTCAGCAGTTGGAACTAACTATTATCTTCTTTTTCCTTGTCTAATGACTCGCTGGCTATGTCAGAAGAAGGGCGAATATTGACTTTTCGGGCGAATGTAAAACAAAAATGTCAACAACAACAATCAGGACAAATTTAAAAGAAAAGGTGAATATTGGAGTGGAAGAGTTCCGCTTTATCTTTTTGCAGAAAAAGACCAAATGAATAATGCACCGAAAAACCATGCAACTGGCGAAAGTTAACATCTTGATTGTTAATTCTCCCCCCCCCCCTTTCCCCCCCCCCTCCAAACATCTTCAAATGCTGTGTTAATTCCCCCCCCCTTTTCCCCCCAGACATCTTCAAATGCTGTGTTAATTCCCCCCCCCCCCTTTTTTTCCCCCCCAGACATCTTCAAATGCTGTGTTAATTCCCCCCCCCCCCTTTTCCCCCAGACATCTTCAAATGCTGGTCTAATGCCGCGTGTTCTTTGCCAAAGACAGCTCTTCAAAGAACCACGAATGGAAAAAGAAACGTGAACGATCTTAACAAGCCTGAAGATTAACAGTAGCAATGGGAATGCAGGAATGTGAAATGATATAATGCACCATAAGTAGAAAGCCACAGACGGGAAGCGATCCTTTGTTTAATGCCTCTGTATCAACAACATGATGATATATTTTTAATATATACATTGCTGTCGGGAATGCAGACGTGCATGAGGAAGGAGAGAGCACAATGCAAATATATATTTTATTGTCATCCCCTTGCTCTCTTTCCATAAATCGGACAGGCTAAGGTAAAGTCGGGAGATGTGAACCAGCGTCAGTACACATGGTTATAAACCAAAAGTACTCTGCCACCAGTACGGACAGCTGATAAGAAACTGTCCGCCTGTGTCGCCGTCCCCCCCATAACTCTGTAGCTACAGCGAAGTTCCACCATTTACCCCACAGTGTCACTCTGGTAACTATTTCCCAGAGGCTGGGTGAACCCCGGAAACCGCTCGGTTTCGAACACCGACGGTGGCTGCAGCGAGTCGCATCTGGATTTAAAAGCAAGCCTCCTATCGACTGCGCTAACGCGGTTCCCATCAATCCATAAATCGTGTCTGCGGTTATCAAGTTCTAAAGTCCATACCTTCACATAACATGTCTAACAAAACACTGACTGCCTTCATCAACATATTATAATTTGTTTACATTTGTTGAAAGGAGATGTATATTTAATGTTACGCATGTGGTTTTGAGTATAGAGACGTAACTGCAAGCGTCAAATAGACAGACTGTCACACAGTGAAACACCAGTACCAGTACCAGTCACTGTTGAGACACATAAACGAGGAACGAACGCATTTATGTTTAAAAGGGATATGTATTTAGCACGCAGAGCCAAAAAACATTATAGTCCTCAGATTACACACACACTCACACACACAGAACGAGAGAGAGAGAGAGAGAGAGAGAGAGAGAGAGAGAGAGAGAGAGAGAGAGAGAGAGAGAGAGAGAGCGCACGCGGCAGAGAGAAAGGCAGAAAGAGAGAGAGAGAGAGAGAGAGAGAGAGAGAGAGAGAGAGAGAGAGAGAGAGACGGACTTTCATACAAGCACCACCAGATATAACGGAGAAAGACTGAAGACAGAAATAACTGTTATTTTACAAAATTATTTATTTGGTTAAAACCAACATCAATTAAATGCTTAAAATCAGACTGTCTTTTCAACAGTTTTAGCGATAACAATGAACAGGGCGCAAGTGTGATATGGCTATTGATAACACCGATCAAGCACGTTATCGCTTCCTTAACTGTGCTGGCAAAATGTGACATGGGATGACACTATGACATTGACATCACTGCATTTATATATGATGTCAGAAGGGAAACATGACACATTAAAGTGACGACGCATACGCCCAGGCACACAGGCGGGCGCACACACGTCTTCTTGTAGCTGAAACCAAAACGTTGTAATATTTTTTAAGATACTTTGCTGCTAGAAAGTTATAAGTATTTTATCGGCGACTGTATCGCCCATATCTGGTCGGTAGATTACTTCGTCGTGGGTCAGGACAGTATTTGGGGCTGTCTCCTTTCATCACTTCAACACTGCAAGAATGCTTTCCAGGGCTACATGCTAGCGGGAAATGTTAAGCATTATAAAATTACGCAAATAAGCTGTCACAATTGTAACCGAAAACTTCCCATTCGGGGATGCTGACTGAACGTGGCGATTTTTTTAACCGATGATGACTGTCAATTATTTGGCATCATCGCAGCTTAATACCTGGCCACTGATTCCCTTGACCAGCTGGACGGCGCTACTCATTGGAATCATTGATGGTATCACAATTATTAGTCCAAGCGTCAAGTGGACCACCCGAGGCATGAGATGGATCCGCCAGGAGTACAGAATTGAACAGGAAAGAAGCGTTGACAACATTAGGTGAGACAGGGCCATTAGCTGTTCTAAGTAAGTAAACAAGTAAAGGTCTTTTTACAGGCTAGTGGCGCATCGGGCATATAAGGCATAATTCATAACTGTACAGACCAGTGGGTCAAAATCAGGCTCGCCGCCTTTACTGGCCACGATTTTACCTGGTACCGATTTAACGCTGGGTCGAACTGAGAATTGGGCTTCATGCAGATTTGAACCCACGGCAGTCGGATTCGCAGGCGAGCGTTTAACTGCTACTTCATGACTGCTCCCAGTCGTAGCAAACATCCAGAAATTTGCAGTTGTGCTTCACTGTTCAATTGTTGCCATCGTGTCATGTTGGCACTGCTGGTTTGTAGCTTCGAATGTTGTTTAATAAATCAAATACCTCTTTGTGAGGGTTCCGGAGCCCCAATGTCGGGTTGGGAAGAAGAAATGGACCTACTGCCCCCCTCTCCCCCGCCCCCCTTCCTCGGCGGCAGCCACCTCTAACAAGTAGGTCGTTAGAGATGACTAACTAGGGATGTTTCCTTCGAAGTCGAAGTGCATCTGCCTAGGGCGCCAGGAACCAGCAGTCCTTATAAAAATAAGCCAGAACTACCAAACGGATGTACATGCCCAGTTTAGCTTCTGGAACAAGACCAAAGTCTGGAAGTGGGTAAGTTAGTTGCGTGCAGATTCCAACCCTAGCATTCTTTGGCTGTTGTGGTTTTTCTTGGCAAGTTTACGTTCAGTAGTTTGCCATTGCTTTCTGGACGGTCAGATTCTCTTTACCACTGTCAAAACCAACACAAGGTGCAAGGCTCGCAGCTGGGATCGAACCTTTCACCCCGGCATTACGAAGCGCGTTCGCAACTCATAAGCCACAGAAGTGGATGACCAACCATAATTTTCATACGTAGTGTACAGCCAGTGAATGTGTTGACGAAGAAGAAGAATAAATATAACACCTGCTTATGTTTGAATTAAAAAACATACTGAACACACATACCGGGTAGTAGAGAGCATGAAAAGAGGAGTGAGAGAGAGAGAGAGAGAGAGAGAGAGAGAGTGAAAAGGAGAGAACAAGAGATGGTTAGAGGGAGAAAGAGACTGACAAGGAAAGAAAAAGACATAGTTGTGGCATGGCGTGCATGAAACGGCTGTAACCGCTGTTTACACTTTCCACTTGCATTTTATGATTTATTACAACTGTTTACTGTTTATGACAAATATGTCATTGGTTTACGTCACGCCGAGCACTTAAAGTTTCTTAACAGTATTATAATAGCGATAAGAATGCTAACTGCCTGCCTACGCCGATCATTGAGAAACAGCAACATGTGAGAGCTACACGTTACTAATACTAATATACTAGCTGCGCACACATGCTTTCAATAGTCAAGCTACAAGAAGGAAAATACCACCTGACACTATTTCCAGCGTCATAGTTATCTGCTAATGCTTAATTTTTGTCTAAAACACTTATACATCCGAACTGCTCTCACCTCGCTACAGAGGGAGCGAGAGAGAGAGAGACATAGGTTGGTATAGTCAGAGGGAGGGAAAGAAAGAAAGAAAGAAAGAAAGAAAGAAAGAAAGAAAGAAAGAAAGAAAGAAAGAAAGAAAGAAAGAAAGAAAGAAAGAAAGAAAGAAAGAAAGAAAGAAAGAAAGAAAGAAAGAAAGAAAGAAAGAAAGAAAGAAAGAAAGAAAGAAAGAGAGAGAGAGAGAAAGAAAGAAAGAAAGAAAAAAGAAAGAAAGAAAGAAAGAGGGAAAAGAAGAAGAAAAAAAATATAGAAAGAATGAAAGAAAGAGATTTGTTTTGATTGACAGACAAGCATATTTTCTGTGTATCGGGCACTTCTACAAAAACAAGAAACATAATACATATGTATATAAATGCATTTTGTTGTTTATGGGTTCATCCGTGTTTATCTGGGTACAGTTTCAACAACACAGCCCTCAGGACAAGCCTATAACTACTCCGTTTTCCTCCTCAGCAGACAGCAAAGAGTGTCAGTACTGGCAGTACCCGTGGTCATCTGGTTAACTACTCGACATGATTTTCCTTTAGTCTCCGGTTGAACCCAGAGCCCAAAAACACTCGCTGCTACATTGTACTTTCCAGAAATGTGTTCCTAATGTCTTCCATTTTACTTGTTATTTTGCCTCAAATGTTATGGGCGCACAAGTTATCTACGCCAGAAATACACATAAACGGACAAAAGACGTAATTAAACACAAATCAAACTATAAAACGATTGAAGGCAGCAACATTTAATAATTCATCTGTTTTCATTGGGTTTATGAGCTAAATGAAAAACAGTCGTGAATAATTTCACTTCATTTAATAAAAAAAAAAAAAAAACGTTGAATCTGACCTTTATGGGTAAATCATCACAACTGAACATTTTCTTTAAACGTATCACATCTGATTTCTCTCGTTAAAGACATTATCTTAACTTTCTCATTAAAGATATTACATCTGACCGTTTTTCGTTAATCCCACCACATCTGATTTTTCTCGTTAAACATATTGCATTTGCCATTTCACATTCATAACTTTGTTTCTGACTTTCCTCAAAAAAAAAAAAATGTTCAATAAACACATCACACCTGACTTCTCTAGTTGAACTCAACAAATCTGACAGATCTCAATAAAATCAATACATTTGACATTTGATTTAAAAAACAATACTTTTCACATCTGAAGTTTATAAATAAACTCATCACATCTGAGCTCTCTCGAAAAACTAATCACATGTGATCTCTCTCAATAAAACCATCACATCTGGCCTCTCTCAATGAACTCATCACAGGTAACCCCTCTCAATAAACTCATCACAGGTGACCCCTCTCAATAAACTCAGCACAGGTGACCCCTCTCTTTCCAGTAAACTCATCACATGTGATGTCTTTCAGTAAACTCATTAATCTGACCCTCTCAATAAACTCAGCACAGGTGACCCCTCTCAATAAACTCATCACATCTGATGTCTTTCAATAAACTCATCACAGTTGACCTCTCTCAATAAACTCATCAATCTGACCTCTCTCCAGTAAACTCATCACATGTGATGTCTTTCAGTAAACTCATCAATCTGACCTCTCTCAGTAAACTCATCATATTTGATCTCTTTACGTAAACATCACATCTGACCTCTCTCAATAAACTTATCACAACTGACCTCTCTAGTCAAACCTATTACATTATACTGCACCTTTTCAAATACATCACATCTTATTTCCTAGTCAAAAGTTTTTGAGTTGTTTTCTTGGACAAAAACTTGTAAATCTGTCAATCTTCGAGAAACCCATCATATATTTCAACTCTCGGTAAAGATCACAGCTCATCTGAGCTAGTGGGAGTCACAGTGGTGTAGTGACTAGGCGCTCGCTTTCGCATCAGAAGGTCGTAGGTTCGGGTCCTGACGGAGCCGGACTTTAAAAAAAAATGACCTTGACTCCCAGGTCGACCCAACCTTGACAGGGTACCAGGTGCAGCCCGGGGAAGTAAAGGCGACCGGTGTGTTGTTGAGCACATCACTCCCTAAATGCAGATTGGTCTATGTAATATCGGTCTAGCTCTATATGCTTGAAGGCGTGGAAAAGGGTCCTTTACTTGTTATTTGAGCTTGTACCTAAGGTTGGTTTAACAACCCCTTACAGTGGCAATTCATTTCATCAGTTTGAAACTTTTCTCTTTCACATGCATATTTTACTTACTCATGTACAAATAATCTTCATCTGTGTTACCCCCCCCCCCCCCGCACCCCACCCCCCAATCCCCTCAAAAAAGGTATAATAATGATAATAATAGTCAATATAATTATAATATTAGTAATGATAAGACACTAATTTACTTTTTAATGCTTTGGGCGGAAGTAGTTCAACAATAAAGGCAATTTCACAGGTAGCAGAGCAGATCTAAAAGTGCTCAGTCTTAAATAAGGCATACACAAAAGCATCATAAATGTATCAACGTTAAATCAATTAAAGATTAGGCAATTAAATGTATGCCGTACACATACATACATATTTATTTATTTAAATTCTTTTCGTTGCAAATCAGAAGAAAAAAAGTAATGACAGAAACGTATCACTAAGGTCATTAACATTGGTAGTTAGTCTAGTGAATAAATATCATAAATAAATATTTAATTTAAAAACATAAACCAAGAACAAATAACAAAAATTATTGGTGCCCTTATGAAAGCTTGTGTTTGTCACGTTGGTTGGATGCCTGTGGCAATAAGGGGGACCTGAGGACATCTCCTGGGATTAGTTCCCGTGGATTGTTCAATGAAGGTGCACGCTGAACACCTGGCTGTCCTAACAAAGAAAGAAGGTGACTATTTGCTGCTGACGGAGCAGGGGGCATACCTAGAGCACCTGAGTGAGCCAAGTAGGAGTTGAACAGGTGCAAGCTGCTGATGTCTGGATACCCCAGCCCGAACCCAGCACTGTGGCTGTAAATAGACGTCAGATAGGCTTGCAGACTTGCTGCATCCATAGCTGCCCCTGGATACACGTATGAAGGAAACTGTAGTGGAAGCATACTTCTGTGTTGGGTGTGAGCTATTGCTGGTGGTCCATTAGTTATTGGGTTGACGGCGAGGTCCTGGTGGAGGCCTAGATAATCTGTAAACCTTCGAGGAAGGTAAGACTGGTGGGTATAGTCCGGCATCGTTGGGAGAGTCTGCACCTTGCTGTCTGTGCAGGGTGGAGGGATGAGGAGGCAGGGCTGTGTGGGTTCTGCTACCAGCACGCGTCCCGTGGATGGTTTGGTGACGCTATCATACTCCAGGTAATCGTCATTCCTTTTCATCTTAGGTCTTCTTGTCCCAGTCGTGGATGCCCTTTTGTTCTGGAACCAGACCTGTAATAAAACAATGATTTGTCATCTCTGCCATCAGTGGCATGTTCATTATCATGTGGCGTACCGACTGGCGTAGCTGATCGTGTTCCACCACATACATTTGTTCTCTACTTGCTTGTTAATTTCTACACTGATTATCTTTCTGTATTTAATATAAGTCAAGGACAGGAGAGGAGAGGACAGGTAAAGTCGAAAGTGGTGAAGAAAAAAGTAATGGAACAAAAAGTTAAGTAAAGCAAAGTAAATGAAAGAAAAGGTAAAGCAGAAAGTACGGGAGAATAGAGTATATGAAAGCATAATACATTCAACACGTAGAAATTAAAATTGAGTAAAGGAAAAGAAAAGAAATCTAAGCAAACTACAGTGAGGTAAAGTAAAGCAAAGTACAGTGAGTAAAATCAGTGTGAAGTAATATAAAATAAAGTGAAGTAAATTAAATTAAAGTGTAGTCAAGTTAATGAGTCAGTTTAAGCCAATCAGGCATATAGTGATGGTCCTACATTTTATGAACGATTAGCTGCAAATGGGCCAAGTGATCCCGCCTGTCGCCTTGACCTTCAAGAACCCATTTCTGCTACTCATTTTAGGAGGCCTTGAACTGATAAAGACAGTCCAGTTTGCAACGCTCATCAAGATGTAGCTTCAGACATGCACTGACCTTTTTGTTTAGTGACAAGATTCTTGGTTTGGTACTAGATATAATTTATGTCTGTTTGCAAAGACTTGCAAGTGCCGTGTAGTCAATCTTGCTTGCGTTTTAGTTTCTTATAGTAATATTTAGATCTTTTCTCAGGCGCTTTTTTCGAAGTCACGTTCAGGATGGATAAGTGCCAGCTGTAGCTGGCGTTCTCACACCATCGTCAGAGTGCGGGTTCAGATCTATACCCTCTCTCCATTATGTCTTGTTGTCAAACATGATGATGAAAATAAAGAGCCTCAAAAGAAAACTAGTAACCATAGAAGTGAAATGCATATGAAGGGATGCAAAAGTGACCAGAAGAGACAACATCGTGAATGAGGTCATAAATTACATATAAAGACAGCAAATAAAATGCTTTGCCCACTTAGAAATGACGCTTTGTGACGCCATACTGTATAAGGCATACACAAGATGAGGAGAATGACGAGGAGCACACGGTAGACCGAAAAAAAAAAAAAAGATTACAGAAGATAACATCAGTAAAACTCTACAACAGCACGACGTGCATTTGGTCAAGTCAGTCAGAGTCCCTCGAAACGATATAAGAGGAATTGAAAGCAGAAGAAGAAGAAGAAGAGAAGAAGAAGAAGAAGAAGAAGAAGAAAGAAGAAGAAGAAGAAGAAGAAGAAGAAGAAGAAGAAGAAGAAGAAGAAGAAAAAGAAGAAAGAAAGAAAGAAGAAAGAAAAGAAAAAGAAAGAAAGAAAGAAAGAAAGAAAGAAAGAAAGAAAGAAAGAAAGAAAAGAAAGAAAGAAAGAAAGAAAGAAAGAAAGAAAAGAAAGAAAGAAAGAAAAGAAAGAAGAAAGAAAGAAAGAAAGAAAGAAAGAAGAAAGAAAGAAAGAAAAAGAAGAAGAAGAAGAAGAAGAAGAAGAAGAAGAAGAAGAAGAAAGAAGAAGAAGAAGAAGAAGAAGAAGAAGAAGAAGAAGAAGAAGAAGAACGGAAGAGGAAAAAAGAAGAAGAAGAAGAAGAAGAGAAGAAGAAAGAAGAAGAAGAAGAAGAAGAAGAAGAAAGAAGAAGAAAGAAGAAGAAGAAGAAGAAGAAGAAGAAGAAGAAAGAAGAAGAAGAAGAAGAAAGAAGAAGAAGAAGAGAAGAAGAAGAAGAAGAAGAAGAAGAAGAAGAAGAAGAAGAAGAAGAAGAAGAAGAAGAAGAAGAAGAAGAACATGTAGAAGAAGAAGAAGAAGAAATAGAGGTAGAAGAAGAAGAAGTGAAAAAATATTGATAATGATAATGATAATAATAATAATAATAATAATAATAATAATAATAATAATAATAATAATAATAATAGTAATAATCATAATAATAATAACAATAATAATAATAATAGTAATTGGACAGATGAAAAGACTTGCTATCTTGTGGAAAAATACAGCCGTCATCTGTTTCCTTGCCTGATCTATTTATAAATGATTACTTGTCGCATGTCAGTAGCAGCTTACATGTAAGAGCTTGTTTGTTTTATTTGGATTGTGTTTGCCTGACATCAGTTAGTTACTTTATTGTATCACATACCCGATCCAAGTTTATAGCAAAAGAATAGACCCACTGCTCCTAACAAGTTTATCGCAGTCGGCGACTGACTGACGTTCAACCCCACCATAACATCACCCTGAGCGATAAATATTCGGTGACACAAGGTTGCAAAATTTAGATGAGGATCACTAGGGGACAGGTCCCAGAGACCATGTTCAACCCATAGGTTGGGTTATATTAGGGTCCCCGACAACAGCCAGGGTGGGCTTTAATACAAAGTCGGGATACATCTGCCTGAGAGGCAAGGAACAAACAGTCTGCACATACACATAGGCGAGATATGTTAAACGGATGCTCACACAAAACGGAAGCTCTGAAACAAAACAGAAGTCCAGAAATAAAGAGCAACGAGAACTTCCAGCAGACGTTTACAGCAGTCAGTGAAGGTTAAAGGGACAAGTGATAGTGAAAGGGATGTAATCGCTAATCTCACAAATGCTATGAATTGGTCATTACATCCCCTGAACAAAATATTTATTTTTGTCTATTGACCACAAATTCCTGATTTAGGAAGCGATTGTATAGCACACCGGGAATACCCATAGGTGCTTCGTCTCCCGCAGGAAATTTCTGTTCCCGTCGCTCACTGATTATAAACACGTCGTCCTCCTTCTCTCATACGTTCCTCTTGACTGATTCACACCTAATAATACAACGTTCACACATTCTTTACACATGTGATTTCATCTAACCTCGTGTCCCCTATCAAAACAAAATATTGGCCAAGGCGGGAGGTATTATTGTTGTTAGTCCACGCTTAGCACGATTTTTTAAAAATACGAACTCAATTTTCAGTCCTTAGGGATTCGTATTAACTAAGGTTATATTGTAGAAACACACTTTCGACAAGACACAGGGACATGGACATAGATATACTTCCAATCTGCTTGAGCAGTTTTAAAAATTATAAATACATTTTTGAACCGTTGAAGGGAGAAAAAGAATTAAGAGGAGAAGGGGAGGTAGGAGAAGAAATGCAGAAATAGAACTGGACGGAGGAGGAGGAGATAAGATTGGAGAAAGTATTACTGTTATTAGTTTACGGTTAGCACGAATTGATTTACTACGAACTAGATTTTCGGTCCTTTGGAAGAAATGTTAACACAGGTTTTACTGTAGAAAGACACCTTTGACAAAACAGCCAGAGACATGGACATAGTTGTTGTGCTTCTGGTGTGGTTGAAAAGCTTGTAAATACGTCAAGATATGTTTCAGTTATTGAATAGAGAAACATAATTAAGAGAAGTTAAAAGGAGAAGAAGGGGTTGACGAGGAGAGAAAGAGGAGGAGGAGGAGATGGATGTGGTTGTGGAGGAAAAGAAGGAGGAAAAAGAAGGAGAAGCTATTTTAAATGATGACTCACGATATTATTGAGATTATTATCGTATTTTATGGATATAAAGTAGCGATGCTATTGATTATTTTGACGATGGTGGCGATGGTGATGATGGTAACGACAAATTTAGTATGGATGTTAGCTGGTACCTGTAATTGTCGAACTGGAACCCCCGTGTCCTCTGACATCGCGACCAGCTCATCGTAAGATGGATACCTATTCTTGATGAACACGTCTTTAAGGTAAAAAATCTGGTCCTCTGTATATTTGAATCGTGCCATCTTGGATGTTGCCGCCAGCACTGGACTGTCCAAGCTGGTCTCATGCTCTGTCTGTAATTGGCCAGGGAAATAGGGACACTGACAACTATACTTTAAAATTTAACAACACACTAAGTTTCATACACTGCAGTAGCGCACAGATTAGTATTTCCACATGTTGGCCTTATGATTATCTGTTTGTCTTCTTCTGTATCTCATTTCGCATGCTATCTCTCCCAACGCATCTCTTTTTAACCGCTTCTTCAGCTGTCTTCTTCGTTGTCCGTCTCTTTCACCTCTCTTTCTCTCTCTCTCCATACCCCCCCCCCCAATCTGTCTCTCTCATCTTCTCCTCGGATATCATTTTCTTCTGCTGTCTTTTCAATCTATTCTGTCTATTTTCTTTCTCCACCATCCTTTATCAACATTTTATACTCTGTCACCCTCTTCCTGCCCTCTCTCTGCATCTCCTTTCCTGTCCATCTGTCTGTCTGTCGCTCTCTCTCTCTCTCTCTCTCTCTCTCTCTCTCTCTCTCTCTCTCTCTCTCTCTCTCTCTCTCTCTCTCGCTTCCTTTTGCATTTCTATTGTTGATTCAACATTCTCTTATGACCCAACACTAATTTTTGTTTTTGTGTAATTGGTTAAATTCTATTGAATATTTTCTGGTGATTTGCCTGGAAAGTGAATAATGTAATCGCCCACCATAAAAACAACTCTGTTACTCGTATTCGCTGTCAGTATTCTGCGGGGGGTTATGTCTGTGTTCTGCATGTGTTCTGTGTGTTTTCTGTGTGTGTTCTGTCTGTGTTGTGCGTATTTTCTGTCTTTGTTCTGGAGGTGTTCTGTGTTGCTTTCTGAGTGAGTTCTGTTTGTGTTCTGGCTGTGTTCTGTCTGTGTTCTGTGTGTCTTCTGTCTGTGTTGTGCGTATTTTCTGTCTTTTTTCTGGGTGTGTTCAGCCTGTGTTGTGCGTATTTTCTGTCTATATTCTGTGTGTGTTCTGTCTGTGTTGTGCGTATTTTCTGTCTGTGTTCTGGGTGTGTTCTGTGTGTGTTCTGTCTGTGTTGTGCCTGTTTTCTGTCTTTGTTCTGGGTTTGTTCTGTGTTGCGTTCTAAGTGAGTTCTGTTTGTGTTCTGGGTGTGTACTGTCTGTGATCTGTCTGTGTTCTGTGTGTTCTGTCTGTATTATCTCTGTGTGTGCGTGTGTGTGTGTGCGTGTGTGTGTATATGTGTAGTCTGTCTGTATTCTGAGGATATTCCTCTATGTTCTGTCTTTCTTTTGTCTGTGTTCTGTCCTTGTTCTGAATGTGTTCTCTCTTTTTTCTGAGTGTGTTTTGTCTGTGTTTTGAGTGTGTTCTGTCTGTATTATGAGTGTGTTTTTTGTGTGTTCTGTCTGTGTTCTCTGTGTGTTCTGGTTGTATTCTGAGTATGTTCTGTCTTTGTTCTGAGTGTGTTCTGTCTGTGTTCTGAGTGTGTTCTGTGCTCTGAATGTGTTCTGTGTTTTTTTTTTCTGAGTGTGTTCTGTCTGTGTTCTGAGTGTGCTCTGTGTATGTTCTAAGTGTGTTCTGTCTGTGTTCTGAGCTTATTCTGAGTTTGTTAAGTGCGTGTTCTGTTTGTATGTAAGTAAATACACACGTCTCGGGACTGATAGTAAAGGATTTCTATAACATATTCTATTAATTATTAACATAATCAGACGAACAAACATATAGACAGACAGGCAGCAAGGGAAAAGAACAAAAGAATGAAACAACGAAAGAAAGAAAGATCTGGGGGGGGGGGGGAAAGAACAAACAAATAGGTAAAAAAAAAATGATTTCTGAAGTAACCCAAACGTAGAAGTAGCTTAAACAATTACAAAGAAACAAAACAAGGTAAAAGCCCAACCCCACTAGAAAGTTGCGAGAAAGAAGGTATGTAGCAACACACAGATGAACTCACCTGGTTACTGTCATTCGCTGTCCACGGCCGCTTGAGCTGTCTCCTGATTGGGGTGGAGCATCTCTTGTCAGAATCTTCCAACATTTCCTCCTCTGCTGATTCACCCTTGAGGAAGTTTCCAGAAACATTTCCAGAAGAATCTGTGAAAGAACTGTTGAATGCCGGGTCGCTGTGATGCCAAGAAGAGGATATGGTAGGCAAGCTAAATGTTTCACAATGAGATCTGGGCATGCAGCCGTTGTTTCCGAAGTGTCCAACAGGGGAAGGACATCCACACTGATGTTTATCACAGCATCGAGAAGCAGAAGCTCGAGCCTGTCTTCTGGGACAATTATCCTCATGTCTACAGTTTGTTATTTCTTGGTTGCAAGAGCAAGCACCACAGTTAAATGTCGGGGTGTTGGTTGTGATACCTGCCGAGGTATTACCACAACTGCAGGTTGTCTGTGTGTTGCCAAATGGGGCTTCAAACATGCATCCGCGTCTTGTGTTTTCACAATAGCCTTCACGTCGTTTTGTCTGCTTACAGCGAATGGTTCCGCTCATCGAGGGGCCGTCCTGGCTCAAGAGAAACGATACTGAAAAATCACTGAACTTTCTCTTAGAGTTGACAGAATGGGTGTTAACTTCAAATGTTGTCCTCGTAGATGGCTTGTTGTCTGCACAAACCGATCGCTCCTGCTGTGCTGGACAAGCCTTTAAAGGTGCTGGAAGTTGGGTACTGCTCTCATATGTTGCGATTCCTTCACATTTTGTATCACATTTCTTGTGTTTATTTACAAATGTATTGCGACATTTATTCTTGACATAGATCGCGCTTGTGTCAGACCTAACAGAGCTAGCCGATTCTCTAGTGATCGTCTCACCGGGGTCTGACACATATTCATTAGTGGGATTATCCTCCAGATGCAAAAAAGTATACTCTTTGACGGCAGAAAATTTGGAAGAGTTGTTAACACGAATCAAAAACGACGTCTGGGATTTTGTGTTTGAAGAATTCTCGTCTTGTGATTCATTGTCATCCTGACCATAAACATGGCCTTTCAGACCAGATTCCTCATCCGTCTGATCACAGACATGGAGGTCTGGGTTGGAAGAAAAGGAGCCGTCCTTGACCACTAGCATACTTCCAGAGTCTGAAGAAGGCACAGCATTGTTACAATCTGAAATGTTTTTAGATTCCTCTGCATTCTTGTCCATTGTGGTGTTGTGAAGTTTTTGAGCGACGTCTTCGGTACTTTGTCCAGAATTCGTGTCGTTTTCTTGCTGTCTTTTACAACAGTTATCGCCATGTAGCTCCTCGGACCCCGAATGTGGTTTGCCTTTGCTTTCCTGGTTTGAATATTGACAACAAATTGTGTTCGGGTTGACATGTAAGTGTGATAAGGGCTCACGTGGCATACAACATTTCTTGGTGCTCGTTGACGTCGCTTGACAATGCTTCCCAGCATGCTTTGGTGGTGTCTAAAAGAATAAAATAAAAGCGTTTAGGACTAACAACTTGTGTTCAAATGCACAAAGAACCTGCAAATTATTTCTAACGTTCTGTATGTTTCCAAGTTATTTTCTGGGGGACAGGAATATGAAGAAACGATTGCATGAGGAACTAGAATGTGGAGAAGTTATTGTCTCTGGCAGGGATGTGAGAAGCGATTGATTGAGGGACTAGAATATGGAAAAGCGATTGTCTGGGGACCAGAAATTGAAGAAGTGACTGTTTTGGGACGGGGATGTGAGAAGCGATTTTATGGGCACTAGAATTTGGAGAAACGATTTACTGGGCACTGGGATGTGTAGAAACGATTTACTGGGCACTAGAATGTGGAGAAACGATTTACTGGGCACTGGGATGTGTAGAAACGATTTACTGGGCACTGGGATGTGTAGAAACGATTTACTGGGCACTAGAATGTGGAGAAACGATTTAGTGGGCACTGGGATGTGTAGAAACGATTGTTTGAGGTCTAGAATGTCCACCTGAACAAGAAAGCAACGAGGGATTGAAATTCTGAAGTAAATAAACTCATCAAGTTTTGCAATTTTTTTTTCTAGCAGCTTTTGCGTTTTGTGCAGTGTGAAATTTAAAAACTGAATGGAAATTGAATGACGACAGCAAGAACAGGCTTTAAAAAATGAAGACCAAATTGTACAAAACGTTGGCGAAAGCACAAAAAGATCCTTACGCCCCCACTCCATCCCCAAAACTTCGATGATGCAACTGGATGAAGAGGAGAAGAAAACGAAGGGTATCCATTACCTGGCCTGCAAACAGGGCGAATACATTTGTACAGCACGTAGGCAGAGCTGGTCAAGGACTCGTCATAACTAGGTTAACTGTGGTATACAATTTAGCTCGAGCAGCCGTTCATGCCTTTTTGTTGCCCACCTGAATATACATACCTTCCTTCCAGAAAAGGCCGCTGTCAGAGCCGAACCTGGATGTTTGGGCATCTTCATCGCAAGGGACACATAGAGCCTCCATGGGCCGAGATATTCTGGAAAAACGGGCTTTTCCGTTTGGCACTACACAAGACAATCGGTAGGCAGGCCGAACAATTTATTGAGGCCTCAGAGATGTGGTTTTACAGAAGAATGCTTAGAACACCTTGGACAATAAAAAAAAAGCAGCCAAGAGGTTTTGAAAAAAGCGAGGGCCCGAAGACATCACAGACATCAGAAGGAGACAGTCATTATTTTTCGGCCATGATAAGAAAAGAAGAAAAATGGAACATGTTTTGACCACTGAAAAGATCTGTGAAAGGAGGGATAGAGGAAGGCAACAAGAGGCGATTCTTGACAGTCTTGTTGCATGGCATGGGGGTGTGTCGGCACACGAACTGATACATGCTGCAGGAGATCGCAAATTATGGAGAGGCATGATCGCCCACGTCAGTCGGCACGACACCTGATGTTGATGATGACTCCACAAGATAATTTAGCTTTAGAGTCCACGAATGAACAGAAGACAAATGCGCTGTAACAGTGGGACAACAAATATAAATACACCTAATATTTCTAAGAAAAAAAAATTCATCGCGTTCAACCAACGTTCCCAAAGGGGTTGTTCAGGTTATAATTGTGACTAGGTTATGTGCGCAATTAAAATGGTTTAGCACTGCACGCCACCAAGTTCCATGAAAAGGATTCCTGCAGTGTAAATGCGATCAAAGGAGACACACCCAAATACTGTCCCGACCAGCAACGAAGTCATATACCGGCAAGCCACTGGGCGACCTGGGCGCTGATATCAATAATACAGACACATTAGACCCAAACTTTCATAAGCGTGAACGCCTGCTGCCGCAGCCTAACATGAACCCTTCAGCATGTCATCGTAACCTCAATAATGCAAATATTCGCCGCCAGAATTCTAGTGAAATAATTCTTCTCATATCTTCATATGCTATTTTTAAGAGAACTAATAAAATGTCTAAATAAATCTCGAAAAAACAGTTTAATTCTCCGAAATGTTTCTTAATCTCATCCATATTTATTTAACCACATCCTTGTTATATTTTTAGGGTTTAGAATCTTGCAGTTAAGAAGTTAATTATGTGTTAGCTAGTTGCTCTTGACAATATTTAATCAAAAGTATTTTTTGAAAATAGTGAAAGCTTCAGGGAAAGGAAACGTTAAAACATTTTTTTCTAAACCGATCGCAATATTACAAACAAAAGGATGCCATGCAAAAAACAATTTAAGACTTAACAAGATGAACACATTTAAAAAAAGAAAAGAAAAAAAGGAAAGACAGAAATACACACACATTCACACACTTAAAAAACCCGTTAATGAATGAAAATAATAGATAAATAAAATGCAAAAAAAAAAAAAAAAATAATAGAAAAAAAATGCCACACCCTTCATAAAACAGACAAAAACTGACATTAATAAACAGAGACAGTCATGACTTTTCATGCATAGTACAAGAAGAGCTGAACTTTAAAACTTATAAACTGATCAATTTCAAGAGAACTGACAGCGGTAAGAACAAGGGAAAGATTATCTTGTTGGTTTACCCGCTTGGCCTATGTGGGACACAATAAGGTTTCTGATCCGTATTTCTAGAGATCGCTTGAGCTGGATGACCATTATAGTCTGTACTTACCGACAGAGCAGTTATATAATGCTGAAAAAGAAAGAGAGATAGACACACACACACACACACACAGAGAGAGAGAGAGAGAGATAAACAGAGAGAGCTAATAGACAGATAGAGAAAAGAGTTAGAGACTGGGATAGAGATAAGAGATGGATAGAGATAAAGGACAGAAAGAGATAGAGATAGAGAAAGAGAGAAATAAGTGATAGAGACAGATCAGAGATAGAAAGAGATAAGAGAGAGATAAGAATAAAGAGAGAGATATGAAGAATAGAGATACAACAGAGAGTTAGAGAGAGATGAGAGATAGTGAAAGATAAGAGACCGAGAGAGGAGAGCGATAAGATAGAGATAAGAGAGAGATAAACGAGAGATAAGAGAGGGATAAGAAAAATAAAGAGAGAGAGAGAGAGAGATAAGAGAGAGAGAGATAAGGAGATACGAGAGATTGATAGAGTGAGAGAGAAGAGAGAAAAGGAAAGTCGTCGGAGGTAATAAAATGAATAAAAAGTGAATGAAAAATGCATGAAACGAATAATGAATTGACAAGGAAAGGAAATAGGAAAGGCAGATTTCATTAGCAAACGTTAGCGGCAGAGCTAAGATAATAAAATGTTCTTTTAAAGATAACTGATAGGAATAAAAAATACCTGACCTGATAGTATGTATATTCTCATACTCTTGACAGGTCTACAGCAGGCTCATTCAACCTTGCTAATGCCGCGACCATTTAATACAGTTCCTCATTTTTGGCGACTCCCATCAATAAAATTGTTTTTATTGCTATTTCATAACATCAATAAATATGTGTTTTTCGATGGTACATGTGAAAGGCTCGTTAGACCAACAAAAAAAAAAAAAAAAAGTCGCGACCCATAGGTTGAGAACCGCTGGTCTAGCAAACCAACTCAGTTGGCAAATGCACCAATACTTAAAATCAAAAAATGAGAGACAAACGTGTCAGTAGTGTGTCGGAAATCATAAGAGCACTATTTAACATAATCTTCTTGCCAACCTTGTGCTACAAATGTAACAACTGGACAGTGAAAGAAAAAGACAACAGAAACTCCCGAGGGAACAACGAGAACTAACCACTCTCATACTTCTGTGTTAATGACGAACATTTTATCATGCTCCTGAAAGAGCAGCGAAAACCAACCACTCTCATACTTATGTGTAAATGACGAACATTTTATCATTCTCCTGAAAGAGCAGCGAAAACCAACCACTCTCATACTTATGTGTAAATCACGATAATTACTGTCATGCTTCCTAAGGAGCAGCGAGAACCAACCCTTCCTATACTTCTGTGTAAATCACGATAATTATTATGATGCTCCTGGGGGAGGAACGATTATCAACCCCTCTCATACTTCTTCGTCAATCACGATAATTACTTTCGTACTCTGAGGGAGCAACGATTATCAACCCCTCTCATACTTCTTCGTCAATCACGATAATTACTTTCGTACTCTGAGGGAGCAACGATTATCAACCCCTCTCATACTTCTTCGTCAATCACGACAATTACTTTCGTACTCTGAGGGAGCAACGAGAACCATGTTCTTCTGAAAAGCACGCAGCTACTTTTCAAGAAATTATACAGTTAGCTTATTTTATCTTCATAATGCTATGCAATGGGTACAAGAAAATTTTACGGGAAGTAAAGGCGACCGAAATGATATTAACCAAAAACCCATTCGTCTGCAAGTGTATGGACCCTTCAATTGAAAATGAATATTGTTCTTGTATAGAAGAATTAGCGAATAATTTAATCAGCGCTTCTTAACCTGTGGATCGCGATTCTTTTGGGGGTTCAACGAGCCTTTCACATGAATCGCCTAAGATGATCGGAAAACATATATTCACCGAAGATATAAGGTAACAAAGAAAATAATGTTATGGTTCAAAATCACCACAACATGAGGAACAACAGTATTAAAGGGTCGCTCAGTATGATGTCCTGTGGGGGGGGGGGGGGGGGGAGAGGGGAGGGCATCTAATTCCCCGTGTGTGTCCTAAGGCTCAATTCTGAAGAACAAATAATAGACCGACTGCCTTCTAACAAGCATGTCGTAGGAGGCGACAAAATATGGATGCCTCTTTTAAATCAAAGTGCATTTTCATGAAAGGCAAAGAACTAATATCCCAATACAACAGAGATTTGTACCATGGCTGAGCACGCAAAACGTAAGTTCTAGATCAAGACCAAAGTCTAGTTGTGGATGAACATCCAGAGCTTTCCCCGGAGTTTTCAGCTGGCAAACGATAAGAAGAAGAAGAGTGTCTGGTGGCACCCAGAAAGCTCGCTCGCAAGTTGTTTCACAGTATGAGCCTGATCTAAGTTTTTAATGCACCGCGCCATTACTATAGTTTCCAGCCACTCTGGAAATGTTAGTTATTGACGTCAAACATTCCGTTAACGCGTTTGTCACATCGTTACTTGATAGAGTACGAGCAATGAAGGTAAACGAGACGAATATATGAATGTTTCAGCAAAAGTGCATAATCAGTACAAGAACACTGACCTAATCCAAGAATGTTGACAGCTATGGTGAAGAATATTTCTAGTTGTTCTAGACAGTACAACACAAGATCATGAGAAGAAAGATGCTGCTGGTGATGATGATGGTGATGATAAAAAAGGAAAACCAGTAAGATGAGAATGGTTAGGCCGATGAAATGAGAAAAGAAAACAAAAGATATTGAAGGAATAGTTAAAAGGGTAAATACCATGAGGAGTCAGAGGTGGCGACAAACTATTCCATTTTCTGGTGCCCCTTTCTTTTGCATGCGCAAGCGAGCATTGATCTCTCTCTCTCTCTCTCTCTCTCTCTCTCTCTCTCTCTCTCTCTCTCTCTCTCTCGTGTCATTGATTAAAGCTTATTTTAAAATCCTCCCTATCGGACGTAAGATAGGAATTAGAAAGTAAAGACGTCATTAATGTGTCAAAGTCTGGCCAACCTTAGTGTGATGTGATAAAGCTGAGACTATAGATCTGAAACATGTTGACATGAAATGTGACAGCTTAATGAAATTGTCCATATGTATTATTCACAAATTGAAATTAGAAATAGAAATGTTATTGCAGAAATTTATTTAAAAGGTAAACAAAATAGATGACGGCAGTTCCATACATGGGCGATCTAACCTCAGCGTTAAAATCCCTTGAGGCTCTTCAGCCCACAATCCTGAATAATTGTTGTTGGGGGCCAAAGTGGGTGGTGGGGGGGGGGGGGGTATCTCAGCCTCATTATGCGATTGTGTAACTTAACTAAACTACCTCGTTTCGTCCATATAATGAAAACCTCTTTAAAAGTAACACATTTCATATTATTTCAAACACATTATAATAACTGTTTATCATTTAACATCGTGGTAATGATATTTTTATGCTCTGAAATTAGGATTCAGCCCATTAGGCATTCTAGCCTAGAAAATTTTTGGAATGGGAAGGGTGGTGCCTATCTGTCATTCCCCCCCCCCCCCCCCCCCCCCTCCTTTTTTTCCACGGTGCTATCTTGATGTTAGCGGCGTTGGCCCAAAGCAGAAACGATCGTTTGCCTGTCAAATGTTATACCTCCTTTCCCGTTTACTTTCCCTCCTCCATTCCGTTACAAGAATTCCAGGCTTCAGTTACAAGGCCCCCAAATGGGAAAAGGGGGGGGGGGATAGACTCTCCGCTCCAATACCCGCTTCCCCCCCCCCTTTTTCTCCTTTTCCGCCCACTGCAAAAGCATGTCCTAAGAGTCCACTAATTGTGGTTTTGTTGTTGTTGTTGAAGTGCCTCTTCCTGAGTGGCAAAGAACCAAGAGTCTGCATACAAATACACCAGATCTATAAAATGGATGTGCAAGCAGAACTCAAGCTGTAGAACAAAACTAACGTCCAGAAGTTGACAATCAACTAGAACTTTGCACCGACATTTTTTAGCCGGTGAACGCAGAGAAGACGAAGGTAACAAGTAACAAGTTGATGGATAACTGTTTTCTTCGCTGTCATCTTCTAAAGGAATCCCATATGCACCAGGTACCTAATATACTAGATCAACCATAGCGGAACTGGTAGGGATTGCGTTTCGTGCGATTATCGAGAACTGAACCTGGATTTCTTCTTCTGCCTTTCTATCCCCCAATGGAGCATAGGCCTCAACCAACTCACGCCAAGTGGTTCTATCCTTCGCCATTGCATGGCGTTCTTCCCAGGTCCTGCCCCATCTTTCTAACTTCATTCTCCATCTCTCTTCTCCGTGTGTGTTTTTGCCTTCCTTTATTCCTATGCCCCTGTGAGTTCCAATGCAAAGACATTCTAGTTGTTCTCCTGTTGGTGCTTGGTTCGATCACAGATGTAGAGGATTTGTCTTGCGTAAGTTTCGACAGTGGTACCGAGCGCTAACCGTACAGAAAGCAATGGCAAACTACAGAACGTAAAACTTGCCTAGACAACCCACAACAGCAACAAATACTGGTGTTGGTTCTGCAAGGTCATGTAAAGGATACGCAACTAACTTTTGTAAACTTTTAGCGAAAATAAAAGTGTGACTAACACAACACAAATTCAACACAGTTAAGTGGCAGTTACCCATATAAGCCCGGCTCTCTAGCGTAGTTGGCTAAACCGGATTGCGCGGAGACCGGGTGACGAACTCCCCGTGGTCCGGGTTCAATCCCCGGGGTAGGCAGAAAAGCCCCATTTTTCTCCCAGATTTACGGTATTTACAATGGAATCAAGGCCGAAAGGTTGCGATATCCATAATACCGAGCCTAAGGGTTAACAACTCATGGCTTCTGGAAACTAAAACAATCAAAACAACAGTTACCCTATAATGGTGACTAGAACACGGAGAGCGATCATGTCACAGTGTTAGTGCAGTGATCCTGATCAACTTCTGGATCAGTGCTTACGAACGTACAACCCCCCCCCCCCTTCCTCAAACCCACCCAACCGCTTTTTTTTGGGGGGAAGGGGGGGGGGGTTTCTCAATCTGAGTCCAGCACTGGTGGGGGGGGGGGGGGGTATGGGATGGCGGCGTCGGTCAAGTGTGACAAAGGAAATAACACGGGGCCGCTGCGCCGGGTTCCGGAAAACGGTGACTTGAGAGACAACCTCAGAGCTGTTCCGGGCACCGCGGACGGGGCGGCCCGCTTGTAGCTTCTAGTATGAATGTAAAGGGCAACTCTGTGACTGACTGACTGACTTTCTACCCCAACAGGACATCACACAAGCGATAAACACCCGATGACACAATGTGCCACTATGTGGGTGAGGATCACCGTGGAGAGGTCCCAGAAACCGCGTTCAGCCTTTAGGCCATATTAATGGCCAGGCTATATTGCGGTCCCTGACAAAAGCCAGAGTAGGGCTTCAAATAACGAAAACTTTCATCCTAAAAAGGACGAGAAGTATTCAGGGCACTCTGTTCTCTGTCCTAAGGCGTGATGAGTATGCAGTGTTAGGAAACTCTTGGTTTTTTTAAAGACTTAATGGCACAAATGCTGATAATTATATAATGTAACAATGGCAGCTTTACTTTCTAGCACAATTACAAGGCACCAATTGCTCAAGGTGGGTCGACATTAAGGTTCATATGACATTCATAGTTACAGATCCGCCCAATGGAGATTCGAAGACAGAAGACTAAAGGCCCAGCGGGCAGGCATAGCATTGCCATTTCTAAGGTCTAGTACAAGTAAGGGGAAATAATCATGGAAAAAATATTGGTGTAAAACTTAAGATATCATAACATACCATCACCATAGGAAAGTGTAGGGAAGATAATCTCTCTCTCTCTCTCTCTCTCTCTCTCTCTCTCTCTCTCTCTCTCTCTCTCTCTCTCTCTCTCTCTCACAAACTCTCTCTCTCTCTCTCTCTCTCTCTCTCTCTCTCTCTCTCTCTCTCTCTCTCTCTCTCTCTCTCTGTGTGTATGTGTGTACCTTTAGGAGGAAAAAATATGCAACTGTACTGTTCAATGTAACTAACATTCAGTATGTAACGGACTGACTGACTGACTTTCTACCCCACCAGGACATCACACAAGCGATAAACACCCGATGACACAATGTGCCACCATGTGGGTGAGGATCACCGTGGAGAGGTCCAAGAAACCGCGTTCAGCCTTTAGGTCATATTTATGGCCAGGCTTTATTGCGGCCCCTGAAAAAAGCCAAAGTAGGGCTTCAAATAACGAAAAATTGCATCCTAAAAAGGACGAGAAGAACAATCATTGCGTAGTATGTAACTAAAGACCCAGCTGTTTGAACAGGTCACCTCTATACTGCCAATAAATGCCTTTATTTTGCGGTGTAGGCACGGATGTCTTTGCATCTAAGGATTTACGGCCGCATGTCTAGTGCTGTCGCCACTACTGTGCAGGTGAGGGTTTCATTCTGCCTCCGACAGAAACAAATCCCTAGCCTTACCAAGGATTCGAACCCAGGTCTCCCGCTTGAAAGCCCAGCGTTTCGACCGTTCGACCAGCGGCTCCTCCACCTCTATATTAAGTTTACTATTCTGATAACATTTAAATATCGTAAAGAAATGCAGCTTTGGTGGCACACTAGCCAAAAAACGTCTTCCAAAGAACCCGTAATCATGTGTTCGAATCCCACAAAAAACGGACATTTAAAAAAAATGTACATTCGCTTCCAGATCAACTCATAATTAAAAATTATTATCAGGAAATTTTATGGGAAATATAGGCAGTCGACCACATCACTCATTAAACGCAGACTGGTGTGTAAAATTGTAGGGTTAGCATCATATACCCAGTAGTTTAAATATACTAGGGAACAAATATGTACTTTTATCTTGTATAGCTGGGAGTTGTGGTGGTATAGCAGGTAGCTGTAGTGCCTATCTAAACAGTCGTTTCTTGTTCAGTCCAAAGATTTATGTCCATGACTAGTTCGGGTCTACTGTAGGTGCAGGTTTGATAAACGGTTATCTCGTAGATTCTGGAAAAGCTGACGAGGAAGGCATTGCATTCCATTATACGTGACTTATTTAGTGCCTCACAGTTCATGTTTTCTACTGACATATTTACTAGTGAACTGTTCTGCATTTAGAACAGTGCTACAGAAAAGGGGATAGCGGCATAGATGGGATGAAAAATGGCTTTGGCTATCTATTAAAATGTAGAAAAGAAGACTGTGTATCAATCGTTTTGAAAAGATTTCAGGTACATGCAATAGAAAACACACATTTACATTAAAGGGATCGATGATTATTCAAATTATAACATGTAAATAATTAGCTGAAATTAAAAATAGTTGCAACTACTTACAGAGATGTCATGGTGTCCTTCGGGCATGATCTGCGACTTTCAGAAATTCAATGGCAAACTGGAAACTCCTAATATCCTCCACGGTCTTACCAAATCGAATCCTTTTAAGTCTTTCGCATTAAACACAGCAATTTCAGCACAGTAAATCCAACAATTGTACTGTATTAAATCCAAAGATCCTGGCGCATTAAATGCAACAATGTTTTTACACGAAGTCCACCAGATTTGAAGCACTCAGTTCCACGATAAAGTCACACCAAATCCAATAGTGTTATAAGATCCCAGACACTAATAGACCTATATAATACATATGCACTGAGTATCTATTACTATTCCATCAAATATTCACGTGAGAATCTATACCCTGGAACAGTCTACACTGCTTCGGGTTGAAGATTTTGGTCTGAATGTGGAGGTTCGGTGTGCATCCATCCACTTTATAAGTACGTTCCAACAATGCATGATGTCGAACTATAAACTCGAATTGTTTCTATATTATTCTCTACAGTAATCTCTGTATGACTCAGACCCAGTGTTGACAAATTACCAAGTTTGACACGATATTTTAACAGCAGGGAATCCTGATGTTGTCCTGAAGAACGTCTAATTTTCTAAACGACCATGATTTGTTGGAAGCTGTTTGTATGCAGCTGCCAATTTTTGTTTCTCCAGTTGGCACGGATTATAGACAGCTGTTTTCGTTGATGTACATGGACCTATAAGTTTAAAATAATAAGCAATAAATGTCAAACGTCCCTACTGGACAGGGAACAGGTGGTTTGGGGTTTGACACCAAGATCATTGGCCCCTGAAACAAAGTTCAATGTTTTCTGTGTCTGACGTCACGACAAATGTTCCGAATGTTTGGAATTGCAAACAAAGTTAAAGTTTTGGATATTGTAGAAAGATTCATCCAGAAAAAATTGCAATCATAATTCTTATTCGTAAATTGACATAAAGATGTAATTAGTAAAAGATTATTGAAAGAAAAAATACTAAGTGTATTTAATTAAACAGGCATCATATCTGGTAGGGTCAAACTAGACGTCAGTGAAAAGGCAATATTATTGCAAGATGTTCCGGCTGTCCCCTGCTGCCTACTGGAGTCAGATCACTCGTCACAATGACCCCTATTGTCTGCGGTGGTTGACACGCGCTAGTTGACCAGCGTGAAGTAAACTACCCATCCCGCTCCATTGTCCACTTACCTACCCTAATAATGGGCGGGGGTGTCAGTATCGGCCGTCGTTAGGTGTGGCTTGTTTGTTGGCATTACAAGCAGGTGAACTAGGCTGTACACTTCTGATCCGCTTGACTGTTTATTTGACCAGTTTATGACGTTATTAATACACTGTGTTGCTCATTCACTAACTCCAGTGTCCATTTACGGCTTTCGTTTGCCTCTTCTGGGGAAAAGGGGAGCGGGTGGGGGGGGGGGGGGGTGGCTGAGTGCTATCGAGATATGGCGTCCACCTCGAGTGTTGGAGGTCCCGGGTCAGGTCCCGCTGAAGATTAGGATTTTTCACTTGGACTTCTGGTAATTTTCTCTGGTCTCGGGTACTAAGATCAGACACCCGTGTGTATTGTTGCACATGTAAAAAAATAAATCCTTTGACAATTGGAAATCGAAAAGCGCAGCCAAACGCACTGCCCGAGCAAAATGTAGAGTTAAAAACCTACCAAAAGTATTTCAGGATCCCCGCCGGTGCTACGGAGTTCGTGCTTGCGCTAAGATTCTTCGGACTCAGAATTGAGTTAAAAGTAGAACACAGCACTTATAGGTTATTACCCTTGCGCCATGATGATTATCTGTTGTTGTTTAAACCATTGTTAATCTCTTCTGCCTTTAAATGTCTAGGTACTAAACATCTTGTTTTGTTGGCGCCTTGATTACTTCTCTGAGGACAATGAAAAAAGTAAGCTTTCGACGCCACTGCCGCATCTAGGGTGCCGGAACCTCAGCGCTCACTCACTGAGCCATTCTCCACATTTTCGAAATTGGTGGCGGGGGGGGGGGGGGGGGGGGACGCCAACATATAATTCATTCTCCCCAACTCCACGCCCTATTTTTTGCGTGAACATAAGCGGCCCGAATTAACCATGCATATAAAATACTTTTTAAAGTATTTGGTAATATATGACATTTAAAGTAAACAAAGTAAAGGACCCTTTCCCATGCCTTAAAGCGTATTGGGTATACAGATCTAGACCTAAATTTTATAGACCAAACGGCACTTGGTGATTAATGTGGTCGGCATCTCGCCGGCTGCCTTTACTTCCCAGGACTGTGCCTGGTACCCATTCAAGGCTAGATCGACTTAGAAGGCAAGATAATTTTTGGAAAAAAATCCGGACCTCGTCAGGAACCAAACCCCCGACCTTCTGATTCGTAGGCGAGACTCTAGCCGCTTAACCACGGAGCTCCTATTATTTAAAGTAAATTATTATTTTTATTTGCTATTCAGGACATTGAGAGCCGCCGTGATGTAGCGGTTAGACACTCAGCTACGGATTAGAAGGTCGTGGGATCGGGTCCTGGCGGTGCTAGTCGTTTCTGTTAAAAGTGACCCCAGCCTTCAGGTCGACCCAGTCTTAAATGGGTACCAGGTAACGTCCTGGGAAGTAAAGGCGGTCGGCATGATTGTGACCACATCACCCATCAAGTGTCGACTGATCTGTAAAATATAGGTCTAGCCCTATACGCCCAATACGCCTAAGGGCAGGGGAAAAGGTCCTTACTTTTACATTTAGGCCCATTGAGCTCTACTGTACAAATGTGTCTAAAAAATGTGTATGGCAGAGAGGAGGCCTCGGTCTTAATATAACATGTTAGAGAACGAATGAACGAACGAACGAGCCCTAAAATCCCCCTAAAAAATTGTTTCCTGTGAAAAAAAATTACTGGGGGGGGGGGGGCGGGGCGCTAAGCACCAGTGAAACCTCCATCCCAATGTTTTGAATAGGTTAAGTGCTCCCCCCCCCCCCCCTCATTTTTTTTAAACATGCATTGAAATTCTCTTGGTTTTCTTTGACATGAAATGTTTATATTGATTGTTCACATTGGTTCAAATTTGCTTGTGTATTATTATTCATTTGCCTTTAAGAATATTATTATTATGAATTGTATTTCGTCCTAAACAAGGATAACGCCCCTGGAACCCCCCCCCCCCCCCCCCCGCCCCCTCTCTTTTTTTCCACCCCTCTCAAAATATTTTCATTGAGTCAGTACGCCCTGCTAAATTCATATTGTGATAGACCAATCGGCGTTTGGTGGCTGATGTGGTCAACGTCAGGCAGACCGCCTTTATTTCCGAAGAAGTTACGTGGTTTGCATTTTAGTTTGGGTAAACCAAGATCAGTTTTAATCAGTCCCCGTGTGGGTTCGGAGGTCCTTTAATAGGGAACACAAGAATAGACCCACTGCCTACTAAAAGCATGTCACAAGAGTCGGAGTGTATCTGCCTGAAAGGCAAGGAACCAGCAGTCTGCACACAAATAAGTCAGATTTGTAAAACGGATGCACACGCAACACTCAGGTTCTGGAACAGGACTGCGGTTCAGAAGTGGATGAACAACCAGAACTTTCCGCCAGAGTTTACAACTGTTGAACGCGAAGAAGAAGAAGAAGAAGAAGAAGAAGAAGAAGAAGAAGAAGAAGAAGAAGAAGAAGAAGAAGAAGAAGAAGAAGAAGAAGAAGAAGAAGAAGAAGAAGAAGAAGAAGAAGAAGAAGAAGAAGAAGAAGAAGAAGAAGAAGGGGCGTTCACGAGAGGATACACCTATGCTAGAGTTGATGATACAGCTTCCATAAGATATTTTTTAAATGCTGTAACGCGGAACATGGCGTGTTAGTGATATGGGTTGGTATGAGACCTTAACTGACTGCCTTCAGTGTTGTGCGTTTCATCATTGCTCTTGTTACATTATCAGGTTTTCTTAACGTATCTCCTATCCAACGCCAGCGTATTTTCTTCGCCTCTTGATTACCTGCAATAAGTTGAATTCTCTTTTGAAGCTCTACATCAGTGAGTCTATCACACTGCTTTATTCCATCCGTTCTGTTCTGCACAGACACCAGAAAATGGTTAATGTATCTAGTTTAACTGTATAATTATTTTACTTCACTGACTGTGTAAAATTACCAGTAATTTTTATTTTTATTATTTTTATTTTACTAGACAATTTTACGCTCAGTTGTTTACCACTGCTATGTGTGTGAGTGACTGACTGACTGACCCCACCAGGACATCACACAAGCAATAAACACCCGATGACACGAAGTGCCACCATGTTGATGAGGATCACTGTGAAGAGGTCCCAAAAACCATACTTATGGCCAGGCTATATTGCGGCCCCTGGCAAGAGCCAGAGTAGGGTTTAAAATAACGAAACATTTTATCCTAAAAAGGACGCGAATTAATTCATGTGGGTGAGTGTGCAACAAGTCAATTGACTGTACATGCTTCATCCCTCATTGTTGACAATATTTAGAGTGATATCCGCTACGCTCCTGCAATAAAGATGATGTATTCGTTTATCTGTTACGGTGACAAAATAATGCTTCACAAGCTGGCTAAAAAGACTACTGACGACGGCTGGAGCCTGATACTCCACAGGAAACTCACAGATCGGATGACATCGGCCCTACAAGCTATCGCCATTTCTGTAGCTTCTCTTCAGCGCCAATAGCTCTAGGGCTTACATCGCATAATCCTTCCTCTCCTGGCTATCAGATGAGAACTTCATTTCCTGTTGTGCTTTCGACCCTCTTCGATTTTCATCAACTTTCATCGACAAATCCCATCAACTTCTTGCTCCTCAACCTTGTTTATTAAGTGAATACTCTGGCAGGAAATTGTCCTGTCTAACGGATACCGATCTGAAAGCGAGTTGTGTGTTTTATCAGGCATCGACTGTCCCGCAGACGTCCCTGGGCGATGTTCAGATATGTTTCAGCGTTCTGGCTTACATCCCTCGGAGCTAACTAGGTTTAATTTCACAGAAATAACAACTGTATTGGTATAGATTAACAGAGTAGTGCTTGGAGCGACAGAGGCCATACAAGGAGCAAAGAGAGGAATTTACTAGACGTATTATGGATTATTGTGTTGGATTTTATGTTGTGAGGTCGCCGTCCTCGTTGCTGGTTTTTTATTTCCAGGCCGCTTTTATTGCCAAAATATATATAATAATGTTATACTTGTTTCTCGTCCTTCTCGTTTGATTTTATATAGTTGACTACTTCTTCACGGTGCCTGCTTGTGGTGGCACCTTTTCCGTAATGTTGTGTGTGTGTGTGTGTTTGTGTGTGTGTGTGTGTGTTTGTGTGTGTGTGTGTGCGAGTTCATATTTATATACACACACACAAATTTATATATATATATATATATATATATATATATATATATATATATATATATATATATATATATATATATATGTGTGTGTGTGTGTGTGTGTGTGTGTGTGTGTGTGTGATTTTTTCCCCCAGCTGTTTCTCAAATAGTAATTTTGAATGGCTGCGAACTAAGCCTGTGGCAACTTGTTGTCTTTAATCTGTTGTTGATGTTGTCTTTCCTGTTTTAGCTGCTTTTGTCATTATGGAGATGTTGTGGCTAAGTTAACAAACCGTTTGACTTGTGCTCCGAGTGTCGTGGGTTAATTTCACGGACTGCCTTGTTTAGTTAATGTTTTCAGTTTTTACTGAAATTCATTGGGGATCGCCGGTAGAGCTACAGATTACGGGCTTTGTGCGTTTCGATTAGAAAAACCGTACTATAAGGGATAAAACTCTGTATGCAGTCGAGTCGACCCACTAGACTTTAACCAAGTATTGCCATCACAGTAACGTTCTAATGAGTGGTAAGGCCAGGCTAGTGACTGACAGATTTACTGCTCTTTATTATGTTTGTTTTCGGAAGCTGTCGTGTGGTAGCGGCTAGACCTCGACTGTGGATCCAAAGAGCGTGTCTTGGGGTCCTAAGAGAGCGGGACATGTTCAGAATTGACACTGGCTCCTAGGTGGGCCCAGCCTTGAATTGTTACCAATTAAAGTCCTGAGAAATACAGACGACCGGCGTGCTTTTGACCTAATCACCCATCAAGATCCGATTGGTCTATAAAATATAGATCTAGCCCTATATGCCCAATACACGTAGAGGCGGGGAAAAAATTCCTTTACTTTTAACCGTAAAACTAAATGGGTATATCCCCCACCTTCGTGCCCCACCCACGTGGGACCTCGAGACCCACATTGGAATTCCAAAGTGCTTGCATATAACAGCTGGTTTCTGAAGCTCCATGTTGTTGCGGTTTTCTGTTGGACATAGCCAAGCTATTATAAGAGATATGAACGTTGGGAGCGGGCAGAGTTGTCAGCACGACTGTCTACCAGGAGGGGGAAAACGGGCATACATTCACTTAGGTGGTACCTGGCACCATCAGTATGGGAGCTCTTGGTTCCTACCGAAGAGGGTGCTGGGGTACGTATGAGGAGGACTTGTGGGCCTAAAACGATCGTCTATCCGCTACACTACGGTGGTTCTCGCAAATGTACAAATATACTTGACAAGAATGTAAAACAATTACATTTTTAGTGTATGTGTTTCGGAGTCGGCTCTTTGGCTAAGTCGATGATAACGCTTCGTAATGCTTGGATGCCGGGTTCGATCCCAGCTGCGGGCTATACGCCTTGCGTTGGTGTCGGCAGTGGTGTCAAGAAAGCCGACCGACCAGAAAGCAATGGCAAACTACTGGACGTAAATTTGCCTAGAGAAACCAAACAACAACCAGGGGCTGTTAGAGTTCGTTCTGCAACGTCCTGTAAAGGATACGCAACTAACCTGTGTTTAGGAACGGAAGGGGTGGGGTGGGAGGGGGGGGGGGTGAGCGTTGCTAGAAGGGGTACTCATGATGAAGAGAACTCCCAGGTTTCATTTCTAGAGGTGACTAATATTGTCTCCACTTGTCTGGTTGATCAACTAGGAATTGGCGAGACTCAAACAGGCGTACAAATATCGGTGAGATGTGAGTACTGTTGGCATTAGCAACACTCGGGATACATGCGCACGGATCACCTTGCAGAGCTGGCACGTGATCTCTCAATCTGTTTCGCAAGCTAGATTTATGGACGCACTCACTGGCTCCCGCCACCGCTCACCAAAAAAAAAATGTTTAAAATCTGGCATTTGTTAACAAAACTTACTTAACTCATATGAGGGCAACTTCATAGATGCACGAAGCAGTGCAGTTAACACAAGAAATTAATAATAATAATAATAATAAAAAATAATAATAATAATAATAATAACAATAATTAGAAGAAGAAGAAGAAGAAGAAGAAGAAGAAGAAGAAGAAGAAGAAGAAGAAGAAGAAGAAGAAGAAGAAGAAGAAGAAAAAGAAGAAGAAAATGACGAAAAAGAAGAAGAACAAGAAGAACACGAAGAATAAGAAGAACAAAAAGGGATAAAGGGAAAAAGAGGGGGAAGAAGAATATATATATATACATACATATATATATATATATATATATATATATATATATATATATATATATATATATATATATAAATATATGTGTGTGTGTGTGTATTGAAGCTGTAACAAACATACGCTTCGTATTCACCTCGAATAGTGGACCTTATAACTATTTGGTATTCGGCCGAATACTTGAGGTCGGGCCGAATACGAGAAGTGGTTACTTTACCCCCGCTTTTGCATAGACGGCCTTAATGCTGAGAAACTGGAACGATTGGTTTTGTTGAAAGCTAATGCAGCTTTCGTGCATTACTAAGCTATCAGTGACAATTTACAAGTTTAGGTGCTCGTTATAATACTTAGATTACTTTCATTCATAGTTATTAGTTATTATAGACTGGCTGAAGTATGCTAATAATACAATATTTTAAAATGTTTACTATTATGTACGAATACTGACTAGACAGGGAAAGAATGACTCCGGCCATATACAAGTCGATAAAATGAAAAGCAAACGAACGGAAACATGTAAGTACTTGGGTGCAAATTTCAACTGCCCCAACATGCTGAGAGAAGAAATAAAAATCTAGAATACAATTTGGAAATAAAGTATACTATGCCCTTCAACATCTGCGACAGTCCAAGTGTCTGTCTTGCAACACTTAGATCAAAAATTAATTAAATGTTGATATGACCAGTCGTTTTATATGGTTCTGAAACTTGGACCACAACTAAAAGAGATGAAGCCTTATTACAGGTTTTCGAAAACAGTCTTTAGACGAATCGTTGGACCCATCAAAGATGCAAACAGCGGGGAATGGAGAGTGAGAAGCAACAACGAAATTCATAATCTGTTTGAATCACCAATGATCACTGGCATCATGTGATTATTTTGGGCAGTAAAAGTTCGGCGTACATTTGACATTATAAATTGTTTTTATTTTTAAGATCTATTTTATAAGCTATACACTAGTAGTATTCGGATTCGGCCGAATAGTGAAAATCACCTATTCGGTACAGATATTTATATATATATATATATATATATATATATATATATATATATATATATATATATATATATATATATATATATATGTGTGTGTGTGTGTGTGTGTATATATATATACATATCGAAAGATAGAGAATAAACAAACCAACTATCTTTTTTTTTCAAGGCGACACATACTGAGCATAATGGTCATGCAGGTTTGTCTTCATTCAGACCTACCGTACACTCATCTTTCAGACAACATCTGTATTTACCAATAGCGCATGTTTTATTCATATACTCAATACTCAGTATGAATCAAGTGACGCAAACATAAAGTGAAACAAGGAGAGTGGCACAGAAAGAGAGAGCGAGAGAAAGCGAAAGAGAGAGAGACACATACATAATGACAGAGGGAGAGAAATAAAGCATATCAGACAGACAGACAGACAGACGGGACGGGTGACGTGGAGTAGCATGATAGAACGAAAGTGCGTACATAGCTAGCTCTACAGTAAGCTAGTGGTTTCTGTCCCCACCACCCTATAACACAGATCCCATTTTATTTCATGTATACATTAAATGTCGCTAGTCCACTCTAGGAGATAATGTTTATATCGATGTCAGCCTATTTTAAGCCTCACTTAATTAGGAGCGCCTTCTGTATGTCCTTGTTGTTGTCACCTGTGTAACAGGTCGGGATCTTTTGAAATTATTATTAAGTAGAAGGAAATATTGTTGTGATGTTGTAACGATTAGTAATTGTGATGGCGGCGATTGTGGTAGTTTTAGTAGTAATAGCAACTGCATTAGCAACAGAAACAGCAGCAGTAGTAAAAGTAGCAGTAGCGGCAACAGCAGCAGCAGTAGTTGTATAGGTTGTAGTAAAAGTACGGTTGTTTTAATAGAAAAATATATAGTAGTAGCAGTAGCAATATTTAATATTACTGATAATACGAGAACTTGAGGCGTCCGAGGCTTAGGCGTTGCGAGTCCGACTCGTAATTCCAACGTATCGCGATCGAAACCCACAGCTGGCTGTGTAGGTTTGTATGATGGTATGGGCAGGTCGACCCAGCCTAAAGGTACCAGGATGTATGTCCTGGAGAAGTAAAGAAGGCAGGCGTAATGCTGACCACACTACCCACCTAGTGCCGATTGGTCTGTAAAAATATGGGTACTCTTCCCAAATGCCCGATGGGCCTAAAGGCGTGAAAATGGAAAAGGGATAAAGCGAAAACCAGGAGTTTTAGTAGCGGCAACAGCATTACCAGTAGCAGCAATCGTCACGATAGCAAAGTAATGGTGAAAGTGCTGGTGATGGAACTGGTCATTGAAAAAACCAGTACAGTTTAAGCTGGGGTCTCCAAAAAGTAAATAAAAAGAACTCCCCTGCCGCATTCCTCATCTCCCACGCCTGTTTCTGCCAGATTTTAAATTGTTCAAGGCAGTGTATTATTCTTGAACGGTAGCTTGGTAAACAAAGATATTCAATTCAGACGATATAAAGTGAAAATTAAAAAAATAAGTAAAAGTCCCTTTTCCACGCCTTCGCGCATAGGGCATATAGGGGTGGATCTATATTTGTATAGAACAATCGGCAAAAGATGGGGAATGTGGTCAGCATCAAACCGGCCGCCTTTACTTTCCAGAACTGTACCCTGTACCCACTCAACGCTGGGTCGACCTAGGAGTCAAGGTAATTTTTTTAAATAAAAAAAAGTCCGGCTTCGCCTGGGAGCGAACCCAGGATATTCTGATCCGCACGCGAGCGTCTAACCGCTACGCAATCACGACACCCGCGATATTAGGTACTAAACATTTAAATAAAAAGGGCTCGGAATGGTATTAGGAAAGAAAATCTGAGGAAAAACGATTGCCATCACCAATAATGGCAAAAAATAATGGGGAAATAAAGCTGGAAAATGTTGGAGTGTTGTTTTCCCCTAAAAAGATCTGGGTTGGAACTAAACTAGCGCCCGATTTAGCACAAGTCAGGGAGTTATTGCCCCTAATCAGTTACGGGTAGATGGACGCACCCCTCTGACAATTCGTGCCAACAAGAAAATCTATATTACCAACCCAGCCAGTTGACAATCTTGAACGTCGTAAACAGTCAAACAAAGTATGATCATATTCTAAGTAACCTGGCTGACTGAAGAAAAGCAACTAGACGAAATGTTATTCACTGGATGAAATGACATATGTCGAGCCACAGTTAAAATTAACCATAATCCTGTACAGATCAGTACGAATTTTTGCCTGTGGTCTTAGATATTTTTAGCACTACTAATTTGTGTACCTATTCGAAAAACAACACCTTAACAGATACATATCGTTTACTTTTTATGAGTCAGTTAACCAAGCATTATCGTAGTTCATGACATATACACTTCAATGTTCAAAATAATGGCGCCTTAGCTTTTGTCATGGATTACATCCTAAACTGGGGCAATTTGATATTTTGTCAAGTTCGCGTCAATCCATTTACTGTTAACATGCTAATTGTATGCTTTGAATCGATGTCTGTTTTTGTGTCCCTGCTGCCAGAAAAAAAAAACGCAAAATAAAACCAACAAAAGAAAAATTAGTCTAAACAAATTGTTTTGTTAAATAAGGACAAGATTATTGACAGGCTTCATGCTAAATTGTGAGAATTTACACCGGACTGGTACTGAGTTACCAATTTTAAAGTTGGACACGAGCTTTGGAACGGACTATAGTACTTAGTGTCAAATGACCCTTTGAAGGCAGTAGCTGGTGTGCTGACAGACAGACAGACAGACAGACAGACAGACAGACAGACAGACAGACAGACAGACAGACAGACAGACAGACAGACAGACAGACAGACAGACAGACAGACAGACAGACAGACAGACAGACGGACGGACGGACGGACGGACGGACGGACGGACGGACAGACAGACAGACAGACAGACAGACAGACAGACAGACAGACAGACAGACAGACAGACAGACAGACAGACAGACAGACAGACAGACAGACAGACAGACAGACAGACAGACAGACAGACAGACAGACAGACAGACAGACAGACAGACAGACAGACAGACAGACAGACAGACAGACAGACAGATAGATAGATAGATAGATAGATAGATAGATAGATAGATAGATAGATAGATAGATAGATAGATAGATAGATAGATAGATAGATAGATAGATAGATAGATAGATAGATAGATAGATAGATAGATAGATAGATAGATAGATAGATAGATAGATAGATAGATAGATAGATAGATAGATAGATAGATAGATAGATAGATAGATAGATAGATAGATAGATAGATAGATAGATAGATAGATAGATAGATAGATAGATAGATAGATAGATAGATAGATAGATAGATAGATAGATAGATAGATAGATAGATAGATAGATAGATAGACAGACAGATAGACAGATAGACAGATAGACAGATAGACAGATAGACAGACAGATAGATAGATAGATAGATAGATAGATAGATAGATAGATAGATAGATAGATAGATAGATAGATAGATAGATAGATAGATAGATAGATAGATAGATAGATAGATAGATAGATAGATAGATAGATAGATAGATAGATAGATAGATAGATAGATAGATAGATAGATAGATAGATAGATAGATAGATAGATAGATAGATAGATAGATAGATAGATAGATAGATAGATAGATAGATAGATAGATAGATAGATAGATAGATAGATAGATAGATAGATAGATAGATAGATAGATAGATAGATAGATAGATAGATAGATAGATAGATAGATAGATAGATAGATAGATAGATAGATAGATAGATAGATAGATAGATAGATAGATAGAAAGATAGAAGAATTGCTGAAGTAACTAATGAACACTAAATATGAAACGGAACGAATCTTTCCTCTGACGAGCAACATTGAATAACAAATGGTTGCGAAAGAGTCCTGCCTAAAAAAAATGTTTTAAGAACCCTTGTTGAAAGAACCAATTCTCCTGGGGACCGACATATTTACTTTCCATCTCCTCCCTGGTCACCCCTCACCCTCGAGCCAAGTATCTGAATAAGAAACTCGTAGGATTTCATTAATCCAGACTCGCTGCGCCCGATTTACTTCCGTTGGGCTTGTCAATATCACTTACTCTCCGGGATTGGAAATATTTTCAAAATAATATTATTTGCGCTGTCTTCTGTATAGTTCCTTCAATTTTCTCTAATCTTAGGTTCTAATTTCTTCGCTGCTGGAAAAATATGAGAAAATGTCTTCATCTAATTCTCTAAGAGTGAATTGCGACTGGTGGTTCTCAAACATGGATATTCTGTAACAGTCTGTAAGTAGATTGTTTCTTTATTTGGTTTTATAGAAATGTTTTAAAATATCAATTGCTTGCTACACAGACGTATCTCTCCTTACTGCATGGTAGTAATTCAGCGCGGCGATGTAGTTGACTTGAGGTGAGAAAGTCCTGTCTCAGTATGCCTGAAGCTTTTAATGTTTAGATTGTCTTGTACGTTCTCTAATCTCTACTTGCTTCCTTTCTTTGTGCTGCCTTACTTAGACTATATCTGTATAGAGTACATGCATCTGGGTGTAACCAGAGGGTCTGGCCGGCTCACTGCATTCAGAGGAAAGGCAAGAAGGACCTATAACCCGATCGTGACCGGTACCATTAGTATTGGAACTGTGCACTGGCTGCTGAAAATAAGGACTCAACTCAGAGTTCATGGCTATGTAACTTCCACAGTCCCCATCATAATGCTCTAGCAAGACTTGTCTTTTCTCTTTTCGATACTAATTATTCTTCTTCTTATAGTCCGTTCCGTGTGGCGTTGGTAGTCATGTCTATCCACAACCTTCCGTCTTGTGTACTTTCAATCAAATCTGACAGCGAACCGACGACCTTCCGATCAGCGGCGAGCGTCTAGCCGCTCGGCCACGGCGACGCCCTAGTGTTAAAAACAAACAATTAATAATTCTTTTCAATCTGTTTGGTTTATGGCTGGTCTGTTTATTCCCTTGTCAGATGTCCCCCTGGTTACTAAAATGGTTGGGTGGAAGCAATCCCTTAAAACAAATCCCTCCTAGAGAATTTTCCTTTGTCCATCACTATGACGAAAGTTTGCTGGACCATCTCACTCCGACAGATGCAGGTCATGTCAGATCAAAGAGCAACTGGACAAACAGTTAAAACTTAGTCTCTGGAAGATCTTACTTGCCCAACCAGATCGTTAACTTTAAAAATCGCCTCTCTGGAGAGGGACAGTGTATTTTACTCAGACTAAGGACTTGGCACAACAGACTTCGTCAACATATGTTAAAATTTTTCGGTGTAGGAAACATGGAGACGTGTCCCTACAGCGTGGCATCCAACAATATTGAGCATGTGCTTCAGCATTGTCAAGTGTAAGCTGACATCAGAGACGCAATGTGGCCTGTTCCAACCACCATAAAGACAAAACTGTATGGTACACGAAAGAATATGGACTGCACGATAGCTTTCATAAAGGCTACTGGCCTCCTAATTTAAGTTTTCTAACAGAAGGATCGAAGAAGAAGTTGAAGAAAAGACACAACACCCATCCTGATCCCTTACTTGATACACCTCAAAAGTGGTAAATTCATACATTAAGAGCGGCAGAGAATTAGTATTTCCTTACTTGTATCTATATTTCAGCAAGTCTGGGACATATTCTTTACAAACAACGCCATCATCATCACTGAGAGAGAGAGAGAGAGAGAGAGAGAAAGAGAGAGATAGAGAAATAGAAAGATAGGGAGAGATAGAGAGAGAAAGATAGAGAGAGAAAGCGAGATAGAGAGAAAAGAGATAGAGATAGACAGAGAGATAGAGAGAGATAGAGAAAGAGATAGAAAGAGAGATAGAGAGAGATAGATAGAGAGAGATAGAGAGTGATAGAGAGAGAGATAGAGAGAGACAGAGAAATAGAAAGAGAAAGACAGAGAGATAGAGAGAGATAGAGAGAGATAGATAGAGAAAGAGAGAGAGAGGGAGAGAGAGAGAGAGAGAGAGAGAGAGAGAGAGAGAACGAACGAACGAACGAACGAACGAACAAACTTTATTTTTAAATGGTTAAGAATTGGGCACGCAAGCCCGTCTAACATTCTGCCCTTCGAGGTCTCCCTCCATTCTTACATCATTTCATTCACACATCAAGTAATATTAAAAGTTAGCAATAGCATCAAAATAATCAATACAAGCACTGGAATGTGCACATTTCTAACTACAGTAAAACGTATTAGTTGTAACAAATCTAAGAAAGATGAGCGCTATTTTTCACATATGTTTTATCTTCTATGGGGGCATATAATCGGTGCTCAGATAATATTCGAACAGTTTCCGATTGTATGTATATGGACTAGTGGTACTTTTGATTTGCTGTGGTAGATAGTTCCACAATTGAGCTGCGGAATATGACAGACTTGTTTTATAAAGGTCTATCCTAGGTTTAGGGATGTGTAATATGTTTAGACGCTTACTATGGCGTTCATTATATTTGAACAACGGCCATAAGTAACATGGAGCCTTTTGAGATAATATTCTGTAAGTATATTTTGCCTTATTGAAAAGTAAACGTTCACGAAACGGTAGTAGTCTAAGACCTTTATATGTTTCGGAGCTCAGTGTTCCATGATTGTTACTAATTAAGCGAATGGCGCGCTTTGGCAGTGATGTGAGTCGCTTGATAACAGAGCTGGAACAGCCATCCCATATTGTAGAGCAATAGTCTACATGTGTCTGGATGTGAGAAATATAGAATATCTTTCTTGTGTGTTCATCAAGAAAGTTTTTAATTTTTGCAAGCTGGTAAACCTTTTTAGCTGTTTGTTTCACAAGTGCTTGTATGTGTGAGTTGAATGTTAGATTTGCATCAATTACCAACCCCAGTGTCTTGTGCTCAGTTACATTTTCTACTTGAGTTCCCCCAATGTAGAGTTGAAGCGTTCTCTGAGAATTTAAACTGTATAGTTTTTGCCTAGTCGTTATGAGCATAGATTTGGTTTTATTAATGTTTATTTGCATACGGTTTGCACTGCTCCATTGGACTACATTATTTAATTCTTGTTGTAATGAGGACTCTAGTAAATTACATGTTTGAGCATTTGCATAGATGGTACAGTCGTCTGCGAATAAATCGCAGGACGACGACAGACATAAAGGA
>CAJHNH020000336.1:5000-15000 GCA_905116865.2 Candidula unifasciata | reverse complement strand
AGATTACCTTTGTCTGTAACACACTCAATATTAGTCAAGCAATACAGTCAGATTACTCTTGATTCTAACACACTTCACATTAGTCAAGCAATACAGTCAGATTACTCTTGATTCTAACACACTTCACATTAGTCAAGCAATACAGTCAGATTACTCTTGATTCTAACACTCTTCACATTAGTCAAGCTATACAGTCAGATTACTCTTGATTCTAACACACTTCACATTTGTCAAGCAATACAGTCAGATTACTCTTGATTCTAACACTCTTCACATTAGTCAAGCAATACAGTCAGATTACTCTTGATTCTAACACTCTTCACATTAGTCAAGCAATACAGTCAGATTACTCTTGATTCTAACACACTTCACGTTAGTCAAGCAATACAGTCAGATTACTCTTGATTCTAACACACTTCACGTTAGTCAAGCAATACAGTCAGATTACTCTTGATTCTAACACTCTTCACATTAGTCAAGCAATACAGTCAGATTACTCTTGATTCTAACACTCTTCACATTTGTCAAGCAATACAGTCAGATTACTCTTGATTCTAACACACTTCACGTTAGTCAAGCAATACAGTCAGATTACTCTTGATTCTAACACACTTCACGTTAGTCAAGCAATACAGTCAGATTACTCTTGATTCTAACACTCTTCACATTTGTCAAGCAATACAGTCAGATTACTCTTGATTCTAACACACTTCACATTAGTCAAGCAATACAGTCAGATTACTCTTGATTCTAACACACTTCACGTTAGTCAAGCAATACAGTCAGATTACTCTTGATTCTAACACTCTTCACATTAGTCAAGCAATACAGTCAGATTACTCTTAATTCTAACACACTTCACATTAGTCAAGCAATACAGTCAGATTACTCTTAATTCTAACACTCTTCACATTAGTCAAGCAATACAGTCAGATTACTCTTAATTCTAACACTCTTCACATTAGTCTAGCAATACAGTCAGATTACTCTTAATTCTAACACTCTTCCTGTTAGTCAAGCGATACAGTCAGATTACTCTTGATTCTAACACTCTTCACATTTGTCAAGCAATACAGTCAGATTACTCTTGATTCTAACACTCTTCACATTTGTCAAGCAATACAGTCAGATTACTCTTGATTCTAACACACTTCACATTAGTCAAGCAATACAGTCAGATTACTCTTAATTCTAACACTCTTCACATTAGTCAAGCAATACAGTCAGATTACTCTTAATTCTAACACTCTTCACATTAGTCAAGCAATACAGTCAGATTACTCTTAATTCTAACACTCTTCCTGTTAGTCAAGCAATACAGTCAGATTACTCTTGATTTTAACACTCTTCACATTAGTCTAGCAATACAGTCAGATTACTCTTAATTCTAACACTCTTCACATTAGTCAAGCTATACAGTCAGATTACTCTTGATTCTAACACTCTTCACATTAGTCAAGCAATACAGTCAGATTACTCTTGATTCTAACACACTTCACGTTAGTCAAGCAATACAGTCAGATTACTCTTGATTCTAACACACTTCACATTAGTCAAGCAATACAGTCAGATTACTCTTAATTCTAACACTCTTCACATTAGTCTAGCAATACAGTCAGATTACTCTTAATTCTAACACTCTTCCTGTTAGTCAAGCAATACAGTCAGATTACTCTTGATTCTAACACTCTTCCCGTTAGTCAAGCAATACAGTCAGATTACTCTTGATTCTAACACACTTCACATTAGTCTAGCATTTCAGTCAGATTGACCTCTGTCTCCAACACACTCACTCTTTTTTGTTTTTATGGTCAAGCAATGCAGTCATATTACCTCTGTATCTAACACACTCCGTGTTAGTCGAGCAATCTAATCAGATTACTCCTGTCTCCAACACACTAAATGTTATTCAAACAATCCCACAAAACTGATAGGAACACAGGGCCCTGGACTTGCAGTAGTGTAGTAGACAGTGTGCTGTCAGTAAACTCTAATTTGATGTTTGGACAGTACGTTGTCCGTAAACTCTGATTGAATGTATGCACAGTACGCTGTCAGTAAAGTCTGATTAGATGCATGGACAGTAAGCTGTCAGTAAAGTCTGATTGGATGTTTGGACAGTGTGCTGTCAGAAGGCTCTTATTGACTGTATGAACAGTGCGCTGTCAGTAGGCTCTTATTGGCTGTATGGACAGTGCGCTGTCAGTAGGCTCTTATTGGCTGTACAGACAGTGCGCTGTCAGTAGGCTCTTATTATCTATATGGACAGTGCGCTGTCAGTAGACTCTTATTGGATGTGAGGACGGTGCACTGTCAGTAGACTCTTATTGGCTGTATGGACAGTGCGCTGTCAGTAGACTCTTATTGGATGTATGGACAGTGCGCTGTCAGTAGGCTCTTATTGGATGTATGGACAGTGCGCTGCCAGTAAACCCTGACTGGATGTGTGGGCAGAATTGCCAGTAAACTCTAACTTTGTGTATCGACAGTACGCTATCAGTAAAGTCTGATTGGATGTATGGAGAGTGCGCTGTCAGTAGACTCCTGATTCTAACACACTTCACATTAGTCTAGCATTGCAGTCAGATTGACCTCTGACTCCAACACACTCACTCTTTTTTTGTTTTTATGGTCAAGCAATGCAGTCATATTACCTCTGTATCTAACACACTCCGTGTTAGTCGAGCAATCTAATCAGATTACTCCTGTCTCCAACACACTAAATGTTAATCAAGCAATCCCACAAAACTGATGGGAACACAGGGCCCTGGACTTGCAGTAGTGTAGTAGACAGTGTGCTGTCAGTAAACTCTAATTTGATGTTTGGACAGTACGTTGTCCGTAAACTCTGATTGAATGTATGCACAGTACGCTGTCAGTAAAGTCTGATTAGATGCATGGACAGTAAGCTGTCAGTAAAGTCTGATTGGATGTTTGGACAGTGTGCTGTCAGAAGGCTCTTATTGACTGTATGAACAGTGCGCTGTCAGTAGGCTCTTATTGGCTGTATGGACAGTGCGCTGTCAGTAGGCTCTTATTGGCTGTACAGACAGTGCGCTGTCAGTAGGCTCTTATTATCTGTATGGACAGTGCGCTGTCAGTAGACTCTTATTGGATGTGAGGACGGTGCACTGTCAGTAGACTCTTATTGGCTGTATGGACAGTGCGCTGTCAGTAGACTCTTATTGGATGTATGGACAGTGCGCTGTCAGTAGGCTCTTATTGGATGTATGGACAGTGCGCTGCCAGTAAACCCTGACTGGATGTGTGGGCAGAATTGCCAGTAAACTCTAACTTTGTGTATCGACAGTACGCTATCAGTAAAGTCTGATTGGATGTATGGAGAGTGCGCTGTCAGTAGACTCCTGATTCTAACACACTTCACATTAGTCTAGCATTGCAGTCAGATTGACCTCTGACTCCAACACACTCACTCTTTTTTGTTTTTATGGTCAAGCAATGCAGTCATATTACCTCTGTATCTAACACACTCCGTGTTAGTCGAGCAATCTAATCAGATTACTCCTGTCTCCAACACACTAAATGTTAATCAAGCAATCCCACAAAACTGATGGGAACACAGGGCCCTGGACTTGCAGTAGTGTAGTAGACAGTTTGCTGTCAGTAAACTCTAATTTGATGTTTGGACAGTACGTTGTCCGTAAACTCTGATTGAATGTATGCACAGTACGCTGTCAGTAAAGTCTGATTAGATGCATGGACAGTAAGCTGTCAGTAAAGTCTGATTGGATGTTTGGACAGTGTGCTGTCAGAAGGCTCTTATTGACTGTATGAACAGTGCGCTGTCAGTAGGCTCTTATTGGCTGTATGGACAGTGCGCTGTCAGTAGGCTCTTATTGGCTGTACAGACAGTGCGCTGTCAGTAGGCTCTTATTATCTGTATGGACAGTGCGCTGTCAGTAGACTCTTATTGGATGTGAGGACGGTGCACTGTCAGTAGACTCTTATTGGCTGTATGGACAGTGCGCTGTCAGTAGACTCTTATTGGATGTATGGACAGTGCGCTGTCAGTAGGCTCTTATTGGATGTATGGACAGTGCGCTGCCAGTAAACCCTGACTGGATGTGTGGGCAGAATTGCCAGTAAACTCTAACTTTGTGTATCGACAGTACGCTATCAGTAAAGTCTGATTGGATGTATGGAGAGTGCGCTGTCAGTAGACTCCTGATTCTAACACACTTCACATTAGTCTAGCATTGCAGTCAGATTGACCTCTGACTCCAACACACTCACTCTTTTTTGTTTTTATGGTCAAGCAATGCAGTCATATTACCTCTGTATCTAACACACTCCGTGTTAGTCGAGCAATCTAATCAGATTACTCCTGTCTCCAACACACTAAATGTTAATCAAGCAATCCCACAAAACTGATGGGAACACAGGGCCCTGGACTTGCAGTAGTGTAGTGGACAGTGTGCTGTCAGTAAACTCGAATTTGATGTTTGGACAGTACGTTGTCCGTAAACTCTGATTGAATGTATGCACAGTACGCTGTCAGTAAAGTCTGATTAGACGCATGGACAATAAGCTGTCAGTAAAGTCTGATTGGATGTTTGGACAGTGTGCTGTCAGTAGGCTCTTATTGACTGTATGGACAGTGCGCTGTCAGTAGGCTCTTATTGGCTGTATGGACAGTGCGCTGTCAGTAGGCTCTTATTGGCTGTACAGACAGTGCGCTGTCAGTAGGCTCTTATTATCTGTATGGACAGTGCGCTGTCAGTAGACTGTTATTGGATGTGAGGACGGTGCACTGTCAGTAGACTCTTATTGGCTGTATGGACAGTGCGCTGTCAGTAGACTCTTATTGGATGTATGGACAGTGCGCTGTCAGTAGGCTCTTATTGGATGTATGGACAGTGCGCTGCCAGTAAACCCTGACTGGATGTATGGGCAGAACATTGCCAGTAAACTCTGACTTTGTGTATCGACAGTACGCTATCAGTAAAGTCTGATTGGATGTATGGACAGTGCGCTGTCAGTAGACTCTTAATGGCTGTATGGACAGTGCGCTGTCAGTAGACTCTTATTGGCTGTATGGACAGTGCTCTGTCAGTAGACTCTTATTGGCTGTATGGACAGTGCGCTGTCAGTAGACTCCTATTGGCTGTAGGGACAGTGCGCTGTCAGTAGGCTCTTATTGGCTGTATGGACAGTTCGCTGTCAGTAGACTCTTATTGGATGTATGGACAGTGCGCTGCCAGTAGACTCTTATTGGCTGTATGGACAGTGCGCTGTCAGTAGACTCTTATTGGCTGTATGGACAGTGATCTGTCAGTAGACTCTTATTGGCTGTATGGACAGTGCGCTGTCAGTAGGCTTTTATTGGCTGTATGGACAGGGCGCTGTCAGTAGGCTCTTATTGGCTGTATGGACAATGCGCTGTCAGTAGACTCTTATTGGCTATATGGACAGTGCGCTGTCAGTAGACTCTTATTGGCTGTATGGACAGGGCGCTGTCAGAAGGCTCTTATTGGCTGTATGGACAGTGCGCTGTCAGTAGGCTCTTATTGGATGTATGGATAGTGCGCTGCCAGTAAAACCCTGAATTGATGTATGGGCAGAACGTTGCCAGTAAACTCTGACTTTGTGTATCGACAGTACGCTTTCAGTAAAGTCTGATTGGATGTATGGACAGTACGCAGTCAGTAAACTCTGGCTGGATGTGTGGACAGTACACTTTCAGTAAACCCTGATTGTCTGTAGAGATTATTGTGACGGGATGCATTAGAAGAATGATGTCAGTAAACCCACAAGAGACATATGCACTATATCTTAGAAAAATTGGCACTCTTTTGAATAATTATTCAAAGACAAAAAATCCCATTCAGGGCCTCAAGAGGTCTTAGTTAGGGACTTCAGAGGTCATGTAGTTGAAAATATGGAACAGGAACACTACGAACTATGCTTTCCTTTATTATATAATTTCGTTTGAACGAAATTATCGAGTCTTTATTGGTACGGTTGATAAGCATTCTCCCCCAAAAAATTTGTGGCTTTCTTAATTCTGCATTGCGAGAATCTTTTCCTGTTTTTAAAACAGGTTCTAAGTACTTGTGCTCACAATGTAAAGAAAATCTGTGAAAAAAAAAAATATTATTATTGCTTAACGGCAAAAGTGAAAACTGATGATGATGATTTAAACATTGCTACCCATCGACACAGCGCTTAAATGGATCGAAAATTATTCCTCCCCACGTCACTTCAGTAGATCGAAAACTATTTCTCCCCACGGCGCTTAACTTTAAACATTGCGCAGATGTGGAAACTGATGATGATGGCCTCAATTATTATTTCACGGCATTATTGGTACGTATTGTTCCATATTTTGTAGCTGGTGTTCCATATTTTGTATAACCTCTTTATAACCCCTTGACCTCTTTATAACCCCTGAAACCCCTTGAGGCTCTAAAAGGGATGTTTTGGACAGTCAATAAATTGGGACCGGTATTCGGAAGAGTGCCGAAAAATTATATAATTTATATACAATGTGGTGTGAGTGAACCCTGTTCGATCCTTTGGGAAGGGAACTAACATATCTGCGTCAATAAACAAGTGCCTCAACCATTTACCCATCCCAGCTTGATAAAACACCTACAAGACTCTGCGAGTTGTAAATGAGCGCGCTTGAGCACACATCGTTTGATCTCCTGAACCAAAGACACCGATCGCGCGTGTGAGGGGCGACAACCCTCACCCTTCTTTCCGCCACGATCTTTGTTCATCACATCAACTTCCGCAGCCAACCCGGCCCCGCTAACTGGCCTGGTCAGGCTTCTGCCTGATTGATTTTTTCAAGTTCATTTGTTACACTTAAGAAAGAAATGCGACATGCGGGATTACGTGATCAGGAAGAAAGTGACCGTTTTAGTTGTGTCTAGCTGTCTGTTGGAGTTTAATTCTCTGTGAGGGCACTGAATATCGTCTTCATTCGTCTTAGCCTGTATTTTGGGAGTTGGAATTGGGGGTGAGTAGACACGCATAGAAAGTTTATGCATCTCGTTTACATGCTTTTCACAGATTTTGAAATATTTTCTTTCCCGCAATCTGTACATATACAAGACTATAACTAGATGATAATGGTAATCCACTGAACTGTGTAAAAACGCCTCCCGAAGTTTGACGCATTATTTTTTTGTTTTAAAGACCCACCCTGGTTGTTGCCACAGGCCCTAATATAACCCAGCCTATGGGTTGAGCAGCTTTACTGAGACCCGTCCCCGGGTGATCCTCATCCGAATATTGGCACTTTGAGTTACGTGGTGTTTATTGCTCGGTGTGATGTTTTGGTGCGGTTAAATGTCAGTCAGTCACTGAACCGTGACTGTAATCATTAATGACGAACGGAAGGGGAGAACCTGATAGACAGTAACAGTCAGACGTTCCTGAAGCGGTCTTTAGTGACAACAACAAATCTTCATGGAGTCTGCTGTCGACACGTTTTATTGTTCCCATGTACGTCGTTATTCTCCCTTTTCATCGTCGTTATGCTTCGAAGTCACAGCTCTATGGACTAATTTCTTGATACCAACCTGATTGCAGTCACTCCTGTTTTCTGTCACTAGATCTTTATGCTTGTCTGTGGGTCGTATGGTCCTAATTTCAAACCTCCATGCAGTGGTTGTTTAGATCCACGTCTATAATCAAGATTGGCCCCCAAAAAATGACATCAGGAAATGTTCTACTAAGCAAAGGCGATATTGACTATGCCATCACAACAAATGGTCATTAAAAGGGTGGCCATACTAACTAGACTCCCAAGCAAGTTAGGTTTAATCCCTTCCTCAGCCTTTAATTTATTTTGTTTCTTTTTGAACGGGATAACTACTGGCTCCACTTACTCACTTACTGGCTCCTCTTCTACCTTGGGAGTGTAGAGATTTGCCACCAAGATCGCTAGACTTCTCTATCTGCAGTTTTTCTGTTTGTCTTTGTTCTATTCGAGTCCTCTGGCTCCAGAATAGTGCTAAAACCAGAAATATTACGGCAACAAATAATGGAAACAATCTGCAATAGGAAAAGAAAAACAAAACCTGCCGTTAAAACTATCATCGATGTCCTCGTATTTCAGGTTATAAAAGTATCTAAAACAACTTAACTTATGTTTTAAGTCATCCCCCTGTGGGATGCAAGTTTTTGTTATTTTGAAGCCTCATCCTGGCTCTTGCCATTGGTCGCAATATAGCCTGGCCATAAATATTGTCTAATGGATGAACGCAATTTCCGGGACCTCTCCACGGGTGATCCTCATCCACATGGTGGCACTTTGTGTCATCGGGTGTTTATCGCTTGTGTGATGTCTTGGTGGGGTAAAATATACTACTACAAATAAAACTATTAAATAAAATAGGGTCTACAGACATAAGTGTATGATCTATTCGTGAGCTTATTCCTACATTTTTATAAAACGGACAACTGAAAATGTTTTGTCTTTCGGATTTTTATTCCTTACGTCCTTCTTAGGACGTTATTTTTTGTTATTTGAAGCCCCACTCTGGCTTTTGCCAGGGGCCGCAATATAGGCAGGTCATCATTATGGCCAAATGTCTGAACGCGGTTTCTGGGACCTCTCCACGGTGATCCTCATTCGCATGGTGGCACTTTGTGCCATCGGGTGTTTGTCGCTTGTGTGATGTCCTGGTGGGGTAGAAAGTCAGTCAGTCAGTCTTTCGGATTTTTTTTTTAATGGATACCGCTGGACAGGGGGCGCACGCTGGTGTACCAGCTAGACCCTTGCCTACAGATCGGAAGGTCATGGCTTCGGGTTCTAGCGGTGCCTGACTTTTCTTTTGTTTTTTGTTTTGTTTTTTAAACGACCTTGGCTCCCTAGTAGACCCAGCCTTAAATGGGTACTAGGTGTAGTCCTCGGAAGTAAAGGCGTGCAGTGCCATGATCACACTCCACGTCAAGACAGTGCCGATTGATCTATAAAATATAGCTCTAGCCTTCAATGCCCAATACACCTGAAGACGTAACAATGGGTCCGTTACTTTACTTATCGACGGGACTGCCTGGGAACGCTCAGTGAAAACAACGTATGGGCACCCAAGTCAAAAAACATGGGCTAAGCTAGTAGTTTTGATATCTCTTAATGGTTTTATCTGAAATCTGGTGGAAGAATCCTATTGCCTTTAAGTATAACTCACAGTATGCCGATCAAGGATTTTTTTTTTTTTTCAGGCGGTACGCAAAAGTATGCAATACCGACACCTTTATGTATTTTTATAGCTCTTCTGCAATTAACACTTTGTGGCGAGTACCAGGACCATTTTAGACATTTCGTGGCGAGTACCGGTACAATTTTAGACAGTTGGTGGCAAGTACCGGTGCCATTTTTGACATTTATTGGCGAGTACCGGTACAATTTTAGACATTTGATGGCAAGTACCGGTACCATTTTAGACATTTCTTGACGTGTAGCGTTACCATTTTAGACATATCGTGGTGAGTACGTTTTTGTGTGTCTAGAAAATAAAATCTGGACAAAAATGTAAAAGACGTATTTCCAAGCGGTAGAGTCATAGTAAAACGTTATGGAGTGAGAGTTAGGAGTATATGTATAGATTAACGGTTAAAGAATATGTGTAGGTTTAAATGTGTTTTTAGATTCAGCCTACATGGATCTTTCTAAAGTAACAATTGAATGGACAGAGCTGGAATTAGTTCACTCATTACAAAGCGACTGAATGAGCTCTCGTTGATTGAATAGCCCATATATAAGGTAATTGCTTCAACTCGCTCTGTGGTACCCGATTGTTACATTATTCCACTTTGTCTGAACCGGTACTCTAATTCTCTGTGTTCTAGTTTATTTATGGTAACAGTCCATGTGCAGCTGGTGAAGAATTCAAAGTAGTGGTTGTCGGGGATAGTCCGAATTTAAGTAACACTTAGTTCGTGCAATGTCAGTTACACCTAGGACAAACCTAGTCAAGTAGTGGCTCCATGCCACTGCGACAGTTCCTATTTTCTTCCAAAGTCC